>SJYC01149955.1:0-18355 GCA_006408675.1 Madoqua kirkii | reverse complement strand
AAAACTGGTAGAATATTTAAGCAATCAGATCTCAAAAGAAGATATTCAAATGCCCTATAATGACATGTAAAGAGCCTGATGCCATTCAATTAATGAGAAAATGTGAAATAAAAGCATAATTATATACCATCACATAGCATCTTGATAGACAAAATAAGAAGACTGTTAATATCATCTCTTGGAGAGGAAGTAGAGTAACTGGAACTCTCATACATTATTGATAGGATAGAAAATTTGTTTGAAAAACAGTTTGAGTAAGCTTCTTTTAATTTCATGGCTGCAGTCACTATCTGCAGTGATTTTGGAGCCCAAAAAAATAAAGTCTGACAGTTTCCACTGTTTCCCCATCCATTTCCCATGAAGTAATGGGACCAGATGCCATGATCTTCATTTTCTGAATGTTGAGCTTTAAGCCAACTTTTTCACTCTCCTCTTTCACTTTCATCAAGAGGCTTTTTAGATCCTCTTCACTTTCTGCCATAAGAGTGGTATCATCTGCATATCTGAGGTTATTGATATTTCTCCCAGCAATCTTGATTCTGGCTTATGCTTCTTCCAGCCCAGCTTTTCTCATGACGTACTCTGCATAGAGGTTACATAAGCAGGGTGACAGTATACAGCCTTGATGTACTCCTTTTCCTATTTGAGCCAGTCTGTTGTTCCATGTCCAGTTCTAACTTTTGCTTCCTGACCTGCATACATATTTCTCAAGAGGCAGGTCGGGTGGCCTGGTATTCCCATCTCTTTCAGAATTTTCCAGTTTATTGTGATCTACACAGTCAAAGACTCTAGCATAGTCAGTAAAGCAGAAGCAGATGTTTTTCTGGAACTGTCTTGCTTTCTTGATGATCCAGCAGATGTTGGCAATTTGGTCTCTGGTTCCTCTACCTTTTCTAAAACGAGCCTGAACATCTGGAAGTTCACGGTTCATGTATTGCTAAAGCCTGGCTTAGAAAATTTTGAGCATTACTTTACTAGCATGTAAGATGAGTAGATCGTAACAAACTGTGGAAAATTCTTAAAAGAGATGAGAATACCAAAACACCTCATCTGCCTCTTAAGAAACTTGTATGCAGGTCAAGTAGCAACAGTTAGATCCAGACATGGCACAATGAACTGGTTCCACATTGGGAAAGTAGTACATCAAGGTTGTACATTGTCATCCTACTTATTTAAATTATATGCTGAGTACATCACTAAATACCAGGCTGGAAGAAGCTAGAGCTGGAATCAAGATTGCCAGGAGAAATATTAATAACCTCAGACATGCACATGACACCACTCTAATGGAAGAAAGCAAAGCAGAACTAAAGAGTCTCTTGATGAAGGTGAAAGAGGAGACTGAAAAAGCTAACTTAAAGATTACATTCAGAAAGTGAAGATCATGACATCCAGTGCTATCATTTCATGGCAAAGAGATGGGGTAACAGTGGAAACACTGACAGGTTTAATTTTTTTGGTATCCAAAACCACTGTTGATGGTTACTGCAGCCAAGAAATTAAAAAAATGCTTGTTCCTTGGAAGAAAAACTATGACAAAACTAGATAATATATTAAAAAGCAGAGACATCACTTTTCCAACAAAGATCCGTCTAGTCAAAGTTATGGTTTTTCCAGTATTTATGTACATATGTGAGAGTTGCACCATAAAGAAGGCTGAGCACTGAAGAACTGATGCTTTTGAACTATGGTGCTGGAGGACATTCCAGAGTCTCTTGGACACCAAGGAGATCCTACCAGTCAATCCTAAAGAACATTGACCTAGAATATTCATTGAAAGGACTAATGCTAAAGCTGAAGCTACAATACTTTGGCCACCTGATGTGGCCAAATCAGTATTTCCAACTGATTAGAAAATACAGTGATTTTGGGAAAGACTGGGAACAAGAGGAGAAGGGGGCAACAATGGATGAGATGGTTGAATAGCATCACTGACTCAATGGACACGAGTTTGAACAAAGATATGTAACGAAAGACAGGGAAGCATGGTGTGCTGCAGTTCATAGCATCACAAAGAGTTGGACATGACTTGGCAACAAAAACATAAATGTTGCTTCTGGTTCATAGCAAATATGAGGGAATATAACTGAGATTAGAAGAGAGTAAAATAAGAGAGAAGGAGGAAATATCCTTTTCATTAAACATAGTTTTTAACTGCTTCACTGTAGTTAACTTCTTATTTTAAAGTAGGAAAACACTAAACTCTCATACCAGATACTTGATCAGATATCATATTTTTCAAGTTTTAAAGAATTTCTCTAGCTAATGTTCTATGGGTTATCCAATGATATCCCTCTCTACCTGTTTTTCTAATTTCAGTTTCTTAGTTTTTTGTCGAGTATACACCATATTTCAGCATTTCATTTCCAGTTATTATCTTTCTGTTCACCACTGACCAACAGAAGGATTTAAACCAATATTTTAGTTTTCCCTATCCACCTCCCCAAGTCTCCCAAGCACAGCTACTGAACATGTGATATAACAGGCTTTCCAGAGTTTTGAATTCTGGATTTGGTTTAGATGAGACTGAATAACTAGTCTAAAAGTATTAGAGACATATTTGAGATGGTCTTTATCCACTTCACCATAAGGAATTCTGTACTGGAGAATATCATCGTCCAGCTGCAGATTCCTGTCATTTGTTAGACCTGTCTTTCTCTGTGTCTAACTTTTCTCTCTTCTGTCTCTGTTCTCCCCCCTATTCTATTCTGGACTCTTGCTTTTTATACATGATTAGTGGTCCAATTGGAGAAGGCAACGGCACCCCACTCCAGTACTCTTGCCTGCAGAATCCCATGGATGGAGGAGCCTGGTGGGCTGCAGTCCATGGGGTTGTGAAGAGTCGGACATGACTGAACGACCAGTTTCATATTTCATTTTCATGCATTGAAGAAGGAAAGGGCAACCTGCTCCAGTACTCTTGCTTGAAGAATCCCAGGGATGGCAGATCCTGGTGGGCTGCCGTCTATGGGGTCACACAGAGTCAGACATGCCCGAAACGACTTAGCAATAGCAGCAGTAGTGGTCCAGCTATCACACTGCTATGTCTTTCTAGTTTCAATTTGTGCTCTGTTCAGTTCAGTTAAGTTCATTCGCTCAGTCGTGTCCGACTCTTTCCGACCCCATGAATCGCAGCACACCAGGCCTCCCTGTCCATCACCAACTCCTGGAGTTTACTCAGACTCATGTCCATCGAGTCCGTGATGCCATCCAGCCATCTCAGCCTCGGTCGTTTCCTTCTCCTCCTGCCCCCAATCCCTCCCAGCATCAGAGTCTTTTTCACTGAGTCAGCTCTTTGCATGAGGTGGCCAAAGTACTAGAGTTTCAGCTTTAGCATAATTTCTTCCAAAAAAATCCCAGGGCTGATCTCCTTCAGAATGGACTGGTTGGATGTCCTTGCAGTCCAAGGGACTCTCAAGAGTCTTCTCCAACACCACAGTTCAAAAGCATAAATTCTTTGGTGCTCAGCTTTCTTCACAGTCCAACTCTCATGTCCATACATGATCACTGAAAAAGCTGTAGCCTTGACTAGATGGACCTTTGTTGGCAAAGTAATGTCTCTGCTTTTGAATATGCTATCTAGGTTGGTCATAACTTTTCTTCCCAGGAGTAAGCTTCTTTTAATTTCATGGCTGCAGTCACCATCTGCAGTGATTTTGGAGCCCAAAAAAATAGTCTGACACTGTTTCCACTGTTTCCCCATCTATTTCCCATGAAGTGATGGGACCAGATTCCATGATTTTCATTTTCTGAATGTTGAGCTTTAAGCCAACTTTTTCACTCTCACTTTCATCAAGTGGCTTTTTAGATCCTCTTCACTTTCTGCCATAAGGGTGGTGTCATCTGCGTATCTGAGGTTACTGATATTTCTCCCAGTAATCTTGATTCCAGCTTGTGCTTCTTCCAACCCAACTTTTCTCATGACGTACTCTGCATAGAAGTTACATAAGCAGGGTGACAATATACAGCCTTGATGTACTCCTTTTCCTATTTGGAGCCAGTCTGTTGTTCCATGTCCAGTTCTAACTGTTGCTTCCTGAACTGCATACACATTTCTCAAGGTCTGTTAGACACTTATAAAATTAGAGATATTGCAGTCAATCCCTTACTATAGTAAGACTTTGTCATTAGAAGTTTTCCTTCTCATTTGTTTCTATGAAAGATATTTTAAAATTTTCCCAATTTTCACTGCATTATGGGGGCGGTGCTTTCAGTGCCACCATATAGTGCTGAAACATTGATGAGATCATTTGAACAGTGGGGATGTTAATGGATAAATCAATATAAAGTCTCAGGTTTAACTACAGAGTTGATCTCTGCTTCTATCTTTATTTGTTTTAAGCTACAGAGATAAAATGATATGGATCAATTTTAAAATTTATGCTTTATTCTCCTTTGTTTCCGATAGGAATATCACCTAACTGTGTAACCTGTAGGATTCCATACAGATTACAGGCTGAAGAAGTAAGATACAAAATTTGGATAACCAGCCCCTGAGTGATTCAGTGTTAGCTGTTTGAAGGAAAGCATGGAATTCACAGGAGTAAGTTGAAACTAGCCTAAGGGATAGCTCTGAGAAGCCTGGGACAAATGATTTTGCCCTGTTGCTGCAGACAACATTTGATGTCCTGCAACATCTTTTCTTATGATTTAACCTTCTATAGCTGTGCATTTCCTTTCTGCACATTTTGAAGTTTGCATTAAAAAATCATGGCATAATAAATGGTTTTAATGAAATATTAAGGAAGGTTAAGGGTATGATTGTTTAAAAACACTAGAATTTTAGAAGTGTGAGAAGGAATGGGAACTCAAGATTGCTGGAGGCCATCACTTTTGTCCTATTCACTTTGTTCTAAAAGGGTCAGCCTTTGGCAAAATCGAGGAGGTATATAAGATCTTTCACTTTTCTGATCAAATCACCTTTCCTCTACTAAACCTACTGATGATTATTTATGATCTAATCCCTTTTCAAGAAATTTTCTCTCAGTTTGCTGTTCCTTACATACAAAATTACTGATAAAAAGCCTATTTTGCATTCATAAAATGCTGGACATTGCATTTAGCAGTTTATGTCATTTACACAATGCCATGAAGTAAGAATATTAATATGACTTATTATAAGTGATCTAAGATTTAAAGATATTGAATAAATTGCCTAAGTTCATAGAGGCAGTTAGTGACAATACTGTGTTAAAAAAAAAAGGTGGTCAGCCAGCTTCTACAATCTGAACTCAGAATATTGTAATGGCAAAAGAAGGACTAAATTACATTTGTGTTTGTGTTTATGTGTGATTATTGAAGATGAAATTGTTGATGATCCAAAGTAAAAATATCTCTAGTAGTGATATGGCAAAAATATCTCTAGTAGTGATATGGCACATAATGATGTTTTGAGATGATGCTAAATGGAATGAGGTGGCTGTCATACTCGTTCAAAATCCTGTGACATCCTCGCATACTTAATTTACTGTGCTCTAATGCCTGAAATATTCATGATCAACAACTGATAATGTTTAATTATCAAAGAGAGAAATAAAAAATTGTCCAGTATACTAAAAATAATTTACTAAACAACAGAAATAATAAACAGTAACTGGAGAAAGTAGTCATTCAATAAATATTGAGTCTACTGTATGCTAGGTGTTAGGGATATAATTGTGAAGACAGTGCCTCTAATTTTCCAGTTTAGAAAATTTGTGGGAAAGAAAAGGAAACACAATTATAAGAAATTTGAGATAAAAATAAAAGGTATAGGGAAATATAACAATTTAAAAAATACCTCTCCTAACCTTGTGAAATTTTAGAAAGTTCCCTTTAAGAAATGGATTGAATTGATGAAATTAAATCTAGGAATTAAAAAATAAGCAGTTTAGTTGAATGTGATGCAATAAGGAAATCTATTTCACTCGGTTAATGCCAAATAACAAAAGCTACTCACAATCCTTGGAGAAGGCAATGGCACCCCACTCCAGTTCTCTTGCCTGGAAAATCCCATGGTTGGAGGAGCCTGGTGGGCTGTAGTCCACCACAAAGAGTCCGACACGACTGAGCGACTTCACTTTCACTTTTCACTTTCATGCACTGGAGAAGGAAATGGCAACCCATTCCAGTGTTCTTGTCTGGAGAATCCCAGGGATGGGGGAGCCTGGTGGACTGCTGTCTCTGGGGTCACACAGAGTTGGACACAACTGAAGCGACTTAGCAGCAGCAGCAGTCACAATCCTAAACCTCTATCTATAAGAAACAACTGTCAAATACTGTAAAAGTTAAATCAAATCAAGGACAGGCTCAGGTAGCAAAAATAGAATCTAATATCATAAGCGCTGTATTTTGAAACTAGATAAATAAAAGGCGTGACCATATCTCTTCTCTGGATCATCAGTTTCCTTGGCATGAGTCACAAAATTGCAAATCAGCCCAGAAACATCTAGTCACAAGGCGTAGAGGATGCGGGCAGTAAGGAGAGTTCACTGAGACCCTTGAAGATTCCTGCTTTCCTCAGAGGGAAATGAAATTATAGAGAATTCAGTAAATCTGTTAAGAAAATGCTCTCATAGTAGAAAACATATAGCAGTTGAAAAGTCAGAAAAAGAAAAGCAAAAGAATAACAATTTAATTAACAATGGTAAATAAAATTACTTCATAAGCTGTAATAAATAAATGTTATCTAAGAAAATACAAATTTTCATAATTGTTTACCAAAGCAGTAGAATACCTAAACTGACCCAATTGATATGGGAAAAAAAAAAAAAAAAAGGGAAAATATCAGAGATGCCAGCCAGAAAGTACAGGTCCCAAAAGAGTTCAGAGGGAATGTTAACAAATGTGCATAGACACGTCTATCAAATGCTTTCAAATGTTTGCTAGAACACAGGTAAAGAAAAAAAAAAATCCCACCGTTTTGTAGAGAAGGCATGACATTAATGCAAAAACCTGAATCAGGTAATACAGCCTGGACACGAGGAGAATCTGGGGGAGAATAGATACATGTAGATGTGTGGCTAAGTCCCTTTGGTGTTCACCTAAAACTATCAGAACACTGTTAATCAGTTATACAAAATACCCCAATCCAAAATAAAAAAGTTTAAAAAAGAAGAAATAATCTGCAGACAAATCAAATTATGAATACCTAATAAGGTAAAGAAAAATCATTATAATTTTATTTCAACAGATTTTGAGAATAAATTTTAATCTTTATCTTTCAATAAGACTTCTAAATAAAATACAAATAAACAGGAAACCCTTGACATCAAGTAGGCTCACATAGAAGAATAAAAGCAAGAATAAGTATAATACTGATAACTTTTGATGGTTAAGTGATTACTATTGTGCCTGACATTTCTAATCACTCTTTCATTTACTGTATACAAGCCTATGAGTTAAGTACTGTGATTATCCCTGTTTTACAGATAAGCAAACCAGGAGAAAGAGATATCAAGTAACCTTTCCAAAGGTTACAAACCAAAGTGTATCACGACTTGCTGTGGTAGGAAAGGTCAACCTGTAAATAGAATGGTCATTGTTGTTCAGTTGCTAAATTATGTCCCAGTTTTTGCAACCCCATAAACTGTAGATAGAGTGGTCATAGAGCACTCCATATATGGAGCTATGTATGAAGAACACTTTAACTCTTCCCTGAGAAACACTCAAGAGAGGAGGATAGGCAAGTTTGCATAAATAGAAAAACATTTTGTACTTGGATAGGAAGACTTAATATTGGAAATGCTCCCTTAACATTTTATACAGTATTTATTATAGCAGTGTTTTCAGTAGGAATGGCTGGAAATATCCTCCAATTCCATATGTCAATATTTGTTAAATAAACTCAATATATCCATACAATGGGATAATATGCAATTGATTAAAAATAAATAAGTATACAGGTTGATTAATATGCACTGGTGTGAAAAGATAATTAAACTTAATTGGTAAGATAGAAAAGGTATAAAGCAATGCATATAATAGTCTTATTAATCTAAAAAAAGATGTATAGATATAAATTATCACACATATGTATACATACATATATACAATGCAATATTACTCAGCCATAAAAAGGAACACATAGGAGTCAATTCTAGTGAAGTGGATGAACCTAGAGCCTCTTATAAAGAGTGCAGTAAGTCAGAAAGAGAAAAAGAAAATCCTATATTAATACATATATATGGAATATAGAAAAATGGTACTGATTAACCTATTGGCAAGGCAGCAATGGAAACACAAACATAGACAATAGACTTGAGGTCACAGCAAGGAAAGGAGAGGGTGGGATGAATTGAGCAGCATTAAAACATATATATTACCATATGTAAAGCAGACAGCTAATGGGAAGTTGCTATATGACACAGAGACCTAGGAGTCAATTCTAGTGAAGTGGATGAACCTAGAGCCTCTTATAAAGAGTGCAGTAAGTCAGAAAGAGAAAAAGAAAATCCTATATTAATACATATATATGGAATATAGAAAAATGGTACTGATTAACCTATTGGCAAGGCAGCAATGGAAACACAAACATAGACAATAGACTTGAGGTCACAGCAAGGAAAGGAGAGGGTGGGATGAATTGAGCAGCATTAAAACATATATATTACCATATGTAAAGCAGACAGCTAATGGGAAGTTGCTATATGACACAGAGACCTCAAGAGGGAGGGGACATATATACACGTATGGATGATTCACAATATTATGGGCTTCCCAGGTGGCTCATTCCAATCCCAAATAAATGCAGTGCCAAAGCATGTTCAAACTACTGCACAATTGAACTCATTTCACATGCTAGCAAAGTAATGCTCAAAATTCTCCAAGGTAGGGATCAACAGTATGTGAACCGAGAACTTCCAGATGTTCAAGCTGGATTTAGAAAAGGCAGAGGAACCAGAGATCAAATTGCCAACATCCGTTGGATCATAGAAAAAGCAAGAATTCCAGAAAAACAAATAAACAAACAAACATCTTCTTCTGCTTCATTGACTTTGCTAATGCCTTTGACTGTGTGGATCTCAACAAACTGTGGAAAATTCTGAAAGAGATGGGAATACCAGACCACCTTACCTGCATCCTGAGAAATCTGTATGCAAATCAAGAAGTAACAGTTTGAAGCAGAAATGTAACATGGACTGGTTCGAAATTGGGAAAGGAGTACATCAAGGCTATATACTGTCATCTTGCTTATTTAACTTACATGCAGAGTATATCGCAGAAGGCAATGGCAGCCCACTCCAGTACTCTTGCCTGGCAAATCCCATGGATGGAGGAGCCTAGTAGGCTGCAGTCCATGGGGTTGCTAGGAGTCGGTCACAACTGAGCAACTTTACTTTCACTTTTCACTTTTATGCATTGGAGAAGGAAATGGCAACCCACTCCAGTGTTCTTGCCTGGAGAATCCGAGGGACGGGGGATGCCGTCTCTGGGGTCGCACAGAGTCAGATATGACTAAAGCAACTTAGCAGCAGCAGCAGCAGAATATATCATGCAAAATGTCACACTGGATGAAACATAAACTGGAACAAAGATTGCTGGGGGAATATAAATAACCTCAGATATGCAGGTGACATCACCCTTATGGAGGAAAGTGAAGAGGAAATAAAGAGCCTATGGAAGAAAGTGAGGAGGAACTAAAGAGCCTCTTGATAAAGGTGAAAGAAGAGAGTGAAAGAGCTAGCTTAAATCTCAACATTAAAAAATCGAAGATCATGACATCCAGTTCCATCACTTCATGGCAAATAGATGGGGAAAAAATGGAAACAGTGACAGACTTAATTTTGGGGGCTCTAAAATTACTACAGATGGTGAGTGCAGCCAAGAAATTAAAAGATGCTTGCTCCTTGGAAGAAAAGCTATGACAAAACTAGACAGCATATTAAAAAAACTTAGACATTACTTTGCCAACAAATGTCCATCTCATCAAGGCTATGATTTCTTCACTAGTCATGTATGGATGTGAGAGTTGGAATATAAAGAAAGCTGAGTGCCAAAGAATTGATGCTTTTGAACTATGGTGTTGGAGAAGACTCTTGAGAGTCCCTTGCACTGCAAGGAGATCCAACCACTCCATCCTAAAGGAAATCAGTCCTGAATATTCATTGGAAGGACTGATGCTGAAGCTGAAACTCTAATACTTGGGCCACCTGATGCGAAGAACTGACTCTTTGGAAAAGACCTTGATGCTGGGAAAGACTGAAAGTGGGAGGAGAAGGGGACGGCAGAGGATGAGATGGCTGGATAGCATCACTGACTCAGACATGAGTTTAAGGAAGCTCTGGGAATTGATAATGAACAAGGAAGCCTGGCGTGTTTCAGTCCATGAGGTTGCAAAGAGTCTGGCACAACTGAGTGGCTGAACTCTACTGAACTGAACTTGTAACTCAGACAGTAAAAAATCTGCCCACAACACAGGAGACCTGGAACATTCCCTAGAGAATGGAATGGTAACCCACACCAGTATTGTTGCCTGAAGAATTCCATGGACAAAGGAGCCTGGCAGGCTGCAGTTCATCGGGTCGCAAAGAACTGGACTTGACTGAGCAACATACTTTCACAGTATTATATGACAGAAACCAATACAACATTTTAAAGCAATTATCCTCCAATTAAAAATAAATTAAAAAAATAATACATAAGACCTAGTATTGCTGTTTAACTTTGGGAAGTTCACCTGAATTTTGGACAGCATAGGGAGTAGACAGAGGTATTTTTAAGAGGAATTAATTATTAAGAAGAGTATTGTGATTTAAAAATTTAGCATGTTTTAAAAATGATATATCTCTATCTATTTATCTATATGATCTATTCAAGTGAAGTTGTGGCAGGAGTACAAAATAGCAGGAAAGAAAGTAACTAGAATGACTCTGAAATGAAAAATGTTCAAGTAATACATACGAAATAAAAAATATTGAGAAATATACTGATAATATTTTCTAAATTGGCCAGTATTTGACTTCTCACTATGGCTATGGTATTTGTGTAGTTACAGGTTGTCCCTACACTGTTCCTAAAAGAAAAATGATACTTCAATAAAAATGAAGACCAGAAAGGAAAAAGCAAAAAAATGAAAAGAGTAACAATACTTGGTAATAATGCACTACCATCATTACAATATAAAATTATACTCTCTAAGGACCTACAAAGATTGTTTTAATGTTAATAAAACTAGCTCTAGAGGGATTCAAAAGTTAATGACATCTGTCAATTAGTTTTCTACAACTCCCCCCAAACAATCTGCTTATCAGAGCTACAATCTATGTAGACTACTATAAACCTAATATAGGTAGTTCAGTTCAGTTCAGTCACTCAGTCATGTCCAACTCTTTACGACCCCATGAATCAAAGCATGCCAGGCCTCCCTGTTCATTACCATCTCTGAGAGTTGACTCAGACTCTCGTCCATCGAGTCAGTGATGCCATCCAGCCATCTCATCCTGGGTCATCCCCTTCTCCTCTTGTCCCCAATCCCTCCCAGAATTAGAGTCTTCTCCAATGAATCAACTCTTCGCATGAGGTGGTCAAAGTATTGGAGTTTCAGCTTCAGCATCATTCCTTCCAAAGAAATCCCATGGTTGATCTCTTCAGAATGGACTGGTTGGATCTCCTTGCTGTCCAAGGGACTCTCAAGAGTCTTCTCCAACACCACAGTTCAAAAGCATCAGTTCTTTGGCACTCAGCCTTCTTCACAGTCCAACTCTCACATCTATACATGACCACTGGAAAAACCATAGCCTTGACTAGATGGACCTTTGTTGGCAAAGTAATGTCTCTGCTTTTGAATATGCTATCTAGATTGGTCATAACTTTTCTTCCCAGGAGTAAGCTTCTTTTAATTTCATGGCTGCAATCACCATCTGCAGTGATTTGGGAGCCCCCCAAAATAGTCTGATACTGTTTCCACTGTTTTCTCATCTATTTTCCATGAAGTGATGGGACCAGATGCCATGATCTTCGTTTTCTGAATGTTGAGCTTTAAGTCAACTTTTTTCCTCTCCTCTTTCACTTTCATCAAGAGGCTTTTTAGTTCCTCTTCACTTTCTGCCATAAGGGTGGTGTCATCTGCATATCTGAGGTTATTGATATTTCTCCCAGCAATTTTAATTCCAGCTTGTGTTTCTTCTAGTCCAGTGTTTCACATGATGTACTCTGCACAGAAATTAAATAAACAGGGTGACAATATACAGCCTTGATGGAGTCCTTCCTATTTGGAACCAGTCTGTTGTTCCATGTCCATTTCTAACTGTTGCTTGCTGACCTGCATACAAATTTCTCAAGAGGCAGATTAGGTGGTCTGGTATTTCCATCTCTTTCAGAATTTTCCACAGTTTATTGTGGTCCACACGGTTAAAGGACCTAACACAGAGCAAAACTTCATTAATTTGGACTTGGAGTGATATACAAAGTATATTATTCTATTCAAGGAAATCCTAATTTTACAATGATATCAAGCACATGAAATAACTTGATAGTAGGTAAATTAAAATTTTGCCAGTTAAATATTCTAGTAGATCCTTGTATCTGTTTGCATTTATTAGAGCTTCCTAAAATATAGTTCTATTATAAATTATTTTTTTCAAAATAAGCCTTCTGATTCCTGGGGGATATTACATACTATTGAATATCTAGTGTTGATCTGTTGTTATAGTTTTAATCTTATATGAATACTCTGAGGATTGTTAACTTATGGTTGCATATTTATTACATTTTAATATAAATCATTTTATTAAATAATCACAAGATTAGTTCTCCAACTATGATAGTTAACTTTGTGATGACTGCATTGTTCTTATATTGAAGGAGAAACTCATAGACTATATAAAAAATTGATGGCAGCTTTCAAACCTGAGTATATATTCACTAGTTGACTGTTTTGGAAACTGGAGCTTAATTTCTAATAAATGAGAAGATAACTTTATAATTCAAAGATTCATATTTCTTCCTAAGTTAGTTGAATCCAGTGATCTTGATGAAATCTAGGACCTTTAGGTTTTTTGAAACATTGGTGATCACTGAACAATTGTATAAATGGAGATGTAGGAAGTGGAGAAAATAAGAATGTGTTTGACAGCATGATATAGTCCAGAAGATGTTTATATGAATAAATTCCCAAAATTGCCCAGGGATACTTTTGTCATTTGCTTCTTTCTCCTAGATATTGGTGCTGAAAAAGGAAAATAAAAATAGCAATCACATTCCCTAACAACTGAGCATTCTGAGAGACTGAGGTTTAATTAACTGTGATTTTTACAGTACTTGGAGTTGGTTTGTCTAAAAAGAGATACATAGATATGTCCCTTGGGTTTTTATTTCCATGGTTCACCTCTTTGGTAAACCAGTTTTTATGCTCTTTACTGCAGTGAAGAAGTGTCAATACAATCTCTAAATTCTAAAAAAAAAAACAAGAAAGAAAGAAAGAAAGTAAATTTTGAGAAAAGTTTTTAAAAATTTTTTTTATTAAAATGAATTTAAACTTTTAACATTATTACATTGCCTATATTATAGTCCCACTATTAGACTGGACTATAAAGAAAGCTGAGCACTGAAGAATTGATGCTCTTGAACTGAGGTGTTGGAGAAGACTCTTTAGAGTCCCTTGGATTGCACGGAGATTAAATCAGTCCATCCTAAAGGAAATCAGTCATGAATATTCGTTGGAAGGATTGATACTGAAGGTGAAAGTCCAATACTTTGACCACCTGATATGAAGAACTGACTCACTGGAAAAGACCCTGATGATGAGAAAGATGGAAGGCAAGGGAGAAGGGAAAGACAAAGGATAAGATGCTTGGATGGCATCACCAACTCAATGGACATGAGTCTGAGTAAGCTCCAGGAGTTGGTGATGAACAGGGAAGCCTTGTGTGCTGTGGTCCATGGGGCTGCAAAAAGTTGGACATGACTGAGCAACTGAACTGATTAAATTTTCTGTTATCTTTAATCTTTTTTTGTACGTGTGGTTTATTAGGATATAGACTGTGTACTAAATGACATTGTAGCATTATGATTACTTCTCTTAGATAGGAGAATAATAGTATAGTTATGTAGCGAATGCATTATGTAGGAGATTTGAGAATTAAGGAGCTGAACTGTTATGTCTTCCCTTTCCCCTCAAACTGTGTAAAAACATGTATGTTTTTATATACACAGCTTCCCTGGTGGCTCAGATGGTAAAGAATCTGCCTGCAATGCAGGAGATCTAAGTTCAGTTCCTGGGTTGGGAAAATCCCCTGGAGAAATGCATGCCAGCCCACTTCCATATTCTTGTCTGGAGAAAGAAAAATCAAGTAAATGTGGCAGAATAGGCCACGTGATGCAAAGAGCCAACTCATTGGAAACGACCCTGATGCTGGGAAAGGTTGAAGGCAGGAGGAGAAGGGGTGACAGAGGATGAGATGGTTAGATGGTATTATTGATTCAATGGAAATGAGTTTGAGCAAATTCTGAGAGATAGTGAAGCAAAGAAAGCCTGGAATGCTGCAGTTCATGGAGTCAGAAAGAGACACCACTGAGCAACTGAACGACAACAAATTCCTGTTTTGTCAATATAAGAATATAGCTTTGATAGAAAGTTTTGAAAATATAGAATGTACTTATCAAATACCATGCTCTGCTATGGATCTCAGAGATAAACTTAAATTTTTTTTTTCAAAAACACTACAAATAAATTAATAACAAATATATTTCATTAATACTTCTGGGATCAAAACTTGTGGAACTCCAATGCTGATTGGTTCAAGAGAGCAAGAAGAACCAGTCATGGTACAACCATATGATAAAAGAAAAAAAGTTATTTATGTATAGCTTTTAAAAATATTATAAACTATCTGTTCATTTATTCATTCATCCACTAAACTTTACTATGTGCCTAATATAAACCAGGGCTTCCCTGGTGGCTTAGACAATAAAGTATCTGGGTGCAATGCGGGAGACCAGGGTTCAATACCTGAGTCAGAAAGATCCCCTAGAGAAGGTAATGGCTACCCACTCCAGTATTCTAGACTGGAGAATTCCATGGACAGAGGAGCCTGGTAGGCTTCAGTCCATGGGGTCGCCAAGAGTTGGACACAACAGAGTGACTAACACATTCACACTCACTAGGCAGTAAGCGAAGTGCTGGTTCAGTTCAATTCAGTTCAGTCGCATAGTGGTTAAAAAAGTGGTTAAAAAATAGGTTATGTTTCTTCCCCTTTGGACCCTAGGATTCACAGCACAAAATAGATATTACAAAGTAAAAATCAACACATATTTCTTTATACATTATACATTATACATACTTCTTTTTTTGCTGCTTATTGCAAGTAGTATTTTTAAAAGAACATTCCAGTCCTCTGCCCAGAACTCCTAGTAACTTCCTATTTGATTCAGAATAAAGCTTCAAGCCCTTCCCTTGGCCTATGGGGACTAAATGTTGATGACTGTTTTCTGACTTGTCTGCTCCTTTCCTTACCCACTATAGTCATGCCATCTTCTTTGCTGCTTCTAAATCACACCAACGTGGGTTTCACGGAAGGCTTTAAATCTCCTAGTTGTTCATCTTATCTCACTTTGCCTCCAAATGCCTTATGGTCTAACGTGTTCTTTTCAGCTCTCAAAGATCTTCACCCACCACTGGAATAACCGCATCCTCCAATCCATAACTTAATTTAGCTGATTTTTCCCATCATTTTTAATAACTCCATGGCACATTACATCATCATGTGATTATTGTCAGACTCTCTTCTAGAATTCCAGCTTCATGAAACTAGGAATATTGTTTTCTTCACTGCCTTATCTCCAACATCAAGAACACTGCCTGGCATTCATTAAGAACTTAATGAATATTTGTGAAACGAATGAATAAATAAATGGAAAAAAAGAATAAACAGCTTCCTAGTAATGAAGGTTTTAAATTTGCAGTGTTAGAATATTTAATATTATAAATACATCATAATTTATTTAATGAATCTATTTTTAGCCATTAAACTAATTTCCTTTGTTTTTTTCTTTTTATAAACAATACTGTTAGGAACTGCACTGTGGTTAATCATCTTGTATTATTTATTTGGGATAAATTCCTGGATGAAATATTTTTCAAAGACTATGTAGTTGTTCAGCCAATATTAGGTAATGAAAAAATATCTATTAATATTATTGCTAAGGAATGTCTCTATCTGAAATAGACTGAAGGTCATTGGGGGATTAAATGCTAAACTGTCTGTTTAGCGGACTTCAACTCAAATTATTTGGGCACATTTCCATTCTGCTAGTCGTGGTTTCTGTTGTATTCACCAGTCACAATTTTAAATCACAGTTTGTCTAGGAAGGTAGCACAAATGTGAGTTCTAATGTGTATAATATATATGCCTCAGAAATTTTTTAAAATCTTGATTCTAAAAATCCAATAACTTTATTTTAAGGGTCAGAATAGGAAACATAAATAAGGAAACATGCAGTGATCTATCCACAACTAGTTGACTGGGAAGTAGATTAAAATCTTAAATTATTGCTAACTTACCTAAGTTGAAAAAGACTCAAATATAAGAGCTGAAACCATCAAAGTTTCTCAAGTCAGCAACACTATTTCCTACAGAGATAATCTATACAAGGAGTATTTATCATTTAAACAGTCCTGGTTCAAAGATCATTGATGATGTTATATTGTCAAAAGAAAGAACTTCTAACTGACAGTTTATTCAGCATGAGAAGGAAAGAATGAAGGAGGCTATTTGCATTTAGCTCACATTATAAAATAAAGCGAAAGTAAAGAGAACATTTTCCAAATGTGACACCAACTCCCCCCTCCCTCTTTTTTATTGAAGCTGTGTTTTAGTTTAGAAAGAAATTCTGAATTGACACTTAAATAGTGGCAGGGCAATTCTCCTCTGCTTTGTGAAACGGTCTCTGGAAATGTACAATTATGCTGTCATCTTTAGCACTCCACATTGGACAGAGTTTAATTATTAATGTGTTTTCCTCAGAGAATGACTCGATCATGTCACAACTCTAGACAAATACAGCTAATGTAAAATCATAAAATATTCACTTGAATACTGCTGAACTGACAGGAAATTAATTCTATGAACACTTTTGATATTACCAGAAAATTAGTTTCAAACGCCTAAGACTGAAATAAATGTGTTCATAATTTGCTCAAGGGTAACGCTCATCTTGCAATCAGTTGGTGTCTTTTTAAAAATGTTACAAGTATACAACATGGCTTTATGATAAAGAGGACAGCTAATGTAATGTATTATTTGTAGACAGTATTTTACTTGTAAACAGCAGGAAGTGAAAAATTGCTCTCTCAGAAATATTTAAACTCCAGTAATATTCTGCTATTTATCATTTTGTAGAACTGAAGAAGTGCCATCAAAAAAAATTTTTTTTTTCAGAGACTGAGAAGCTTACAGAATGGTAATGGGATTTCAAACTTTTCACTTCAGATCACTCTCCCAAATTTTATAAAATATCTGAAAATGATTGAAAATGTTTAGCATCTTAGGGCTATTTGGTATCCAGCTTTGGACAAATTAGAGATACCATGTTTTTTGATAGTTAATACACCTAAAAGTACCCTTCAAAGAAAGGAAGAAACTTACTCCCTCCTCTGTGTTTGTCCAGCAATTTGCACAAATTTTAAAAGTATTTCATATTTATTTGTGTACATAGTTTCACTCTTGCACGACTAAAATCTCAAAAACATTGCTAACTTCTATCCTTAGTGTGTAGTCAAGTGCTTGATGCAAAGACTATATGCATAAGTCATTTGGTAGATAATTGAATGGATAGAAAAGAAGGATAGATAAGAAGAATTTCATTAAAGTATTAATAAGGAAGATCAGTCAATATAGAGTAAATCCACTTTTACAATAAAAAAATAACCTCTAAACAACAATTTTAGCTATTTTTGACAATGGCTTCCCTAGATAGCAATGATTTCTGCTTTTCTGTAAACTATTCTGCACATATAAAGGTAAAATTTAAATGGTCAAAATTTGCTATAGCTAATTGATGAAAACTGTGCTAATGAGATGTTTCTTTCTAAGAATTTCAAACATGACACATGGTTAGAGGTAAGTCATATTTGATTGCATTTTACTGAGAAAGTTCCCCAACATGTAATGAAAGTCATATTTCTTTCCTCTCAAGTTCTAGCTTCTGTTCCTTCTAATAAGTGCTTCTTCTAGATTAAGCTAATCATAGTCTATTTCTATCAATAGAAACAAAAAGGAACTTGATTCACATAGAAATGTATTGTAAAATATGTTTTGACAGTGTCTCACTGGACTAATTTTATGTTTTAAACAAAATAATATATAGACTTATATCTAGTGTTCTTAGCTCTTTCATACTTTTTCATAGACATACATTTTATGTAATGTGATAAAAG
>SJYC01149950.1:0-12763 GCA_006408675.1 Madoqua kirkii | reverse complement strand
ATTACTTCCAAGTGGTAAGTATAAAAACAGTTGCACAGTTTCTTTATTGTATTTCCTAAAAATCAATCTTGGAAAAGAAATTTTAAACTTAGGAGGCTTTAAGGATTGTATTCAAAAATAATGTCTTTAATCAATTGAGGAAGCAACCTCAGGCAGAGGGAGAAACTGAACTATGATGCAATGCAAAAGAAGATTTCATTGGCCACAGAGCCCTTGAGCTGGGATGATCTCCAGAGCTTTTCAAACTGATTTAAGAGGTTCACTCCCTTGTATTTCTACATAAATCAGTCATTAGGTAAAGGCTACTTCAAGGACAGTGTTGAACTCAGTCAAAGCAGCTGCTTCCTGTATAGTTGAGGGCAAATCAGAAGGCAACCTCACAGTGCCTGGCTGAATAAATACCTCAAGTCTTTAAGGTAGAAGATCTGGATTGCATACCATTATGTTCATTGTAGTCCATTCGTTTATCACATGGATCTACCTGCATCTCATAACTTTACTTTATATAGAAATAGACTCTCCAAGATCCTAATCTGTCTCTTTACCTGGAGAAATATATGAGGAAAGTTAACAGTACAAGATTTTGCCACTGTTGCTGGTTTGACGTCAAAGCTGACATTGATCATCTGCCTCCTCTACTAGACTTTCAGTTAACTTTTACTTAGTTTCAGCTAGCACCTCCATGTGCTACCTCCAGGAGTGAGCCACATCACACCCTCAACTCTTAAAGAGTCTAATTTGCTTGCTACCACGTCCTTCTCAGTGGAGAAGGCAATGGCAACCCACTTCAGTATTCTTGCCTGGAGAGTCCCAGGGATGAAGGAGCATGGTTGGCTGCTGTCTATGGGGTTGCACAGAGTTGAACACAACTGAATTGATTTAGCAGCAGCAGCATGTCCTTCTCAGATGGATTTTCATCCATTTACCATCAAAATCAGCCACTGAAATGCCAAAAGAAGCTGCAGAAGATGGCCTCAGTTTCTAATATAACTTTCCTTTCTGATTTTAAGTGCAACACTATCTCCTGCTAGTAATTTACTCACTCCAAGAGTAATTCCATTTCAAATATTTTTCTTGACTGCCTTTTCCATGACATGTGAAGCCCAGCATTAGAGAGGGGCAGCTACAGGTTAAGGTTTAATGGAAATTTTACTATGTCTTTTATAGCTCAGTTGGTAAAAAATATGCCTGCAATACAGGAGACCCCAGCTTGATGCCTGGGTCAGGAAAATCCATGGGAGGAGCCATAGGCAACCCACTCCAGTATTCTGGCCTGGAGAACTTTTGCTTTAGTAAAGAGGAAGGACAGTTCACCAACAGGGAAAAGACAGTTATATTGCTAAGTGTGTGGGAATATTGCTTAGCAAACTTTTTAAGATGTAATCATCCCCAGTTGAAGTCTCAGGGCACCAAACTTTCCCATTCAGAAGTCCTCTTCTGGAAACTCGATAAAGTTGAGAATTAACTCTGGAACCCTACTACCATTTTATAAAGTCTTGGGTTTGATCGTCAAATTTTTTTGTCCTCCAATTTTAGAAGGTAAGATGTTCTGTATGCTATTAAGGAAGTCTTCTTTCATCCATTGCTTAGATTTTTGATCATCTCCAGCCTTGAATTTTTTCCCCAATATATCAACAGCACCCAATAACAGACATTCAATTCCATACTCCTTAAATTACTGTTTTCTTATTTTCCTTGTACTTTTGAAATGCTTGAAATAATCTACCAGCCAACATATTCTATTTTATCAGTACCCTAGGCTAGTTTATAATCAGCATGTTAATAGTTGCTCTACTACACTATGACATAGGCTAAGTATGTCACTTACCTACTACAAATGATGAAAACCTCTTTAATAGCCAAGTAACCATTAATCTATTTCTTTCTTTCTTTCTCTTTTTTTTTTCTATAGATCTGGGACACTTTTATTCTTTTTTTAATTATTTTTTTTATTTTGCTTTACAATACTGTTTTGGTTTTGCCATACATTGACATGAATCTGCCATGTGTGTACATGAGTTCCCAATCCTGAGGCCCCTCCCACCTCCACCCCATATCATCTCTCTGGGTCATCCCAGTGCATCAGCCACAAGCATCCTGTATCCTGTATCGAACCTAGCCTGGTGATTCATTTCTTACATGATAGTATACATGTTTCAGTGGCATTCTCCCAAATCATCCCACCCTCTTCCTGTCCCACAGAGTCCAAAAGTCTGTTCTATATATCTGTGTCTCTTTTGCTGTCTTGCATACAGGGTTATCATAGCCATCTTTCTAAATTCCATATATATGTGTTAGTATACTATATTGGTGTTTTTCTTTCTGCCTTACTTCACTCTGTATAATCGGCTCCAGTTTCATCCACATCATTAAAGCTAATTCAAATGTATTCTTTTTAATGGCTGAGTAATACTCCATTGTGTATATGTACCGCCACTTTCTTATCTATTCATCTGCTGATGGGCATCTAGGTTGCTTCCATGTCCTGGCTATTATAAACAGTGCTGTGATGAACATTGGGGTACACATGTCTCTTTCAGTTCTGGTTTCCTCAGTGTGTATGCCCAGCAGTGGGATTGCTGGGTCATAAGGCAGTTCAATTTCCAGTTTTTTTAAGGAATCTCCACATGGTTCTCCATAGTGGCTGTACTAGCTTACATTTCCACCAACAGTGTAAGAGGGTGCCCTTTTCTCCTCACCCTCTCCAGCATTTATTGCTTGTAGACTTTTGGATCACAGCCATTCTGACTGGTTTGAAATGATACCTCATTGTGGTCTTCATTTGGATTTCTCTGATAATGAGTGATGTTGAGCATCTTTTTCATGTGTTTGTTAGTCATCTGTATGTCTTTGGAGAAATGCCTATTTAGTTCTTTGGCCCATTTTCTGATTGGGTCTATTTTTAACCTGCTTCCTCAGCAATTCCTGGCTTTTAAAACACCTAGATGGCAATAAATAATAGTTTAATAATTTAAAAGAATCAACTTCAGTGTTCTAGGTATACAAAATTGGGAAAACACAGCCTCTACCTAAAGTCACTTGGGTTGACAGACAAAAACAATTCAAGTCTTTATAATATTAATTACTATATTAACATTTAAGCTGAAGATAATATGAATATAATATTTTTAACACTTTCAACTTAAGTTTTAAAACTGAGACTCAGAGATGCTGGATTTCTGAATGCTCTGACTCCTTAAAACAGAGTGATTTTAAAGAACAGTGTCAAAATCAAGTGGAAGTGAGGATGTACTGTGTATCACTGTTTTTGTGCTTCCATATTTGAGGCTTCCCTGGTGGCTTAGAGGTTAAAGCATCTGCTGCAATGAAGGAGACCTGGGTTCAATCCCTGGGTCGGGAAGATCCCCTGGAGAAGGAAGTGGCAACCCACTCCAGTATTCTTGCTGGGAGAATCCCATGAATGGAGGAGCCTGGTGGGCTGCAGTCCATATTTAAGGTAAAATAAATGTAAACAAATTGGAAAGCCAATTACACTTCGAAAGCTCTCTGCTTCAGTAGATCTAGTGATCAGGAAAAAAAAAAAAAGTTACTATTCATCACTACTCATTTTGAAGAACTTGTAAGTTTCATTTGTCCTTTAAACTATGTACCAGTAGGTACAGAAGGAGAACAGAGAAAAAATTAGGTTAGAGATTTTCTTAAATTTACATCAAGTAAATCATGCTGTTAACCCATATAAAATCAAAGTGTAGAAAAAATTATTTTCTATAGGAGTTAACAGCATCCAGTTTATTAGCTGCAGATGGTGATTGCAGACATGAAATTAAAAGACGCTTACTCCTTGGAAGGAAAGTTACGATGAACAAAGATAGCATGTTTAAAAGCAGAGACATTACTTTGCCAACAAAGGTCTGCCTAGTCAAGGCTATGGTTTTTCCAGTAGTCAGATATGGATGTGAGAATTGGATGGTGAAGAAAGCGGAGTCCTGAAGAACTAATGCTTTTGAACTGTGGTGTTGCAGAAGACTCTTGAAAGTCCCTGGACTGCAAGAAGACCCAACCAGTCCATCCTAAAGGAGATCAGTCCTGGGTGTTCATTGGAAAAAGCGGAGTCCTGAAGAACTAATGCTTTTGAACTGTGGTGTTGCAGAAGACTCTTGAAAGTCCCTGGACTGCAAGAAGACCCAACCAGTCCATCCTAAAGGAGATCAGTCCTGGGTGTTCATTGGAAGGACTGATGTTGAAGCTGAAACTCCAGTACTTTGGCCACCTGATGTGGAGAGGTGACTCATTGGAAAAGACTCTAACGCTGGGAAAGATTGAGGGCAGGAGGAGAAGGGGATGACAGAGGATGAGATGGCTGGATGACATCACCAATGATGGACGTGGGTTTGGGTGAACTCTGGGAGTTGGTGATGGACAGGGAGGCCTGGCATGCTGTGATTCATGGGGTTGCAAAGAGTTAGACAAGACTGAGTGACTGAACTGAACTGAATTTATTAGCTTTTGATCTTTGAAGAGTCAATTAAATATCTTAAAGAAATAACCAGCTTTGTATTTGCTTCTCAATTGGAAGGAGTCTAGTTGATCTGA
This sequence comes from Madoqua kirkii, assembly GCA_006408675.1. Classification (NCBI taxonomy): domain Eukaryota; kingdom Metazoa; phylum Chordata; class Mammalia; order Artiodactyla; family Bovidae; genus Madoqua; species Madoqua kirkii. The sequence continues at coordinate 8,209 of SJYC01149950.1, read as the reverse complement.
GGACAAGGCTTATCACTTTCTGAGTTCATTGGTAAAATCCTTCTAAACAGCAGATAATTTCAAAAGGAATTGTTAGATTACAAGTGCTATAAAAGACATTAACACATTTTTTCTTCTGAAGTGAAGTGAAGTGAAGTTGCTTAGTTGTGTCCAACTCTTTATGACCCCATGGACTGTAGCTTACAAGGCTCCTCTGTCCATGGAATTTTCCAGTCAAGAGTACTGGAGTGGGTTGTCATTTCCTTCTCTAGGGGCTCTTCCTGACCCAGGGATCAAACCCAGGTCTCCCACATTGCAGGCAGATGCTTTACTGTCTGAGCCACCAGGGAAGCCCAAATCCAATTAGTACAGTGGACAAATTTCAATGTATATTCTAGTCCTCTCCTTCAAAATGTTTAGTTAATGGTGGCTGGCATTCTTTAGTTTTAAATTCCTGGAATTGGTAAATTACATGTTTATTGAATTTTTGAGAGAGGAAAAAAAAAAAGATGTAATGTAGTAACATATTTGAAAAGTCTTATTTTCCTTTTTGTTATTTCTGAGGAACAAAGTCTAATTTTCAACATGTATATTTATTATATAATGTGTGTGAGTTTATAGTTTAAATGAGTATAAATTTTAAAATTATAATTTTTCAGAGCACAAGCTTTCAATTGCAAAGAATGTTTTAATGTATTTGTTAAGCATTCCTTTGTTTTGATGTTATCACAAAATCAAATTTTTCTACTATCCCAGTTGCAGTATGGTAAACTGCTCTGTTTTGGCGATTACTTTTCCTTTCTTCTAACTGATTACAAACCAAATTATAAAATGCTGGAAGCATCCAGGCTTAAATAAGTTTTCAACTTTAAAGCATGAAAAGCCTGTAGTAGAGATTTAATGAATTTACTTTTCTTTTCTTTGTATTTTATAGTAACAGTTGAAGCCCATGGCAGTTCCTGTTTGTCAGATGGATTTAACACCACACATGAGATTACAATATAAGATTTATAATTGAGATTTTTATTTAGGAATGCCAAGTGTTTCTGTGGAGCTTCTTAGTGTCAGAGCTAAATTTTAAAAGAACAGAAAAAATAAAAGTATAAGACTCTTTCAAATATGAAAAAATGAAAATCATTTCAATAATAAAATGAACTGAGACGTAATATAAAACTATATGACTATATTAATGCTTTTGTATATTTTATTCATATAAAATATAAATGGCAATCATGCATAAGCAGAAAAGAGCATCATCACAGGGGATTTCTTATTTTTTTAAACTTGAGTATTTATGACACCATAACATAGTGGTTAGAAGAGTCTGAAATTCACATACCAGGTTTTCCATTTGCAAGTTACCTGACCTTAGGCTAATTTAACCTTTAAACATCCATTTCTTATTTAGAAATGGTTAACAAGAATAGCACTGATCGTACACAATTGAACCTAAGTTTAAACGAACATTTGTCAAAATGACTCAAGTTTAATTTTGCTTAAAGCAGAGTCTGAGGACCTTCCTGGTGGCCCAGTGGTCAAGAATCTGCCTGCTAATGCAAGGAATACAGATTCAGTTCCTGGTCCAGGAACTAAGATCCCATCTGCCATGGGAAACTAAACTTGCACACCTCAGCTGCTGAGCCCATGCACCCAGGCCCCTGCTCTGCACCAAGAGACACCACCACAATGATAAGCCTGTGCACTGCAAATGAAGAGTAGCCCATGTTTCCCACAAACAGAGAAAGCTCACATGTGGCAATAAAGACCCAGCATGGCCATAATAAGTAAAGAGTTATAACAAGACTAAAAAGAGTCTGCAAAGGTCTGACTGGTCATATGACTTGCTTTGGCCAATCATGGCTGGCAAGTGTGACTAAGAGACTTGAGATGTACTGTGCTTGCACTCTTGCTTCTCTGCCTTTGCCATGTGGGAAGATGGAGAAAAAGAGACCCAGAGGTCAGGGCCAAATTGCACCCATTGTTCACATTTTCTTCCTGTAAGATGAACTAATAGTACTAAAAATAGAAACAGGTATACTTTAGAATTTATAAAAATTTCAAAATTATGAGATTATTTCAGCATTAAGGCAAAATGGTTGTCTGAAGAGGACTTATAAATAGCTGAGAAAAGAAAAGAAGTAAAAGGCAATGGAGAAAAGGAAAAAAAATATATCCATCTAAAGGTGGAGTTCCAAAGAACAGCAAGGAGAAATAAGAAAGTGTTCTTAAGTGAACAATGTAAAGAAATAGAAGAAAATAGAATAGGAAAGACCAGAGATCTCTTCAAGAAAATTGGAGATATCAGCGAACATTTCACGCAAAGATAGGCACCATAAAAGAAGAAACAGCAAGAACCTAACAGAAGCAGGAGAGATTAATAAGAGTAGCCAAGAATACACAGAACTATCCAAAAAAGGTCCTAATGACCCAGATAACAACAATGGTGTAGTCATTCATCCAGGCAGACATTCAGGAGTATGAAGTCAAGTGAGCCTTAGGAAGCATTACTAAGAACAAAGCTAGTTGAAGGGAAGGAATTCCAAATGAACAACTTACCTGCCTCCTGAGAAACTTGCATGTAGGTTAAGAAGCAACAAGTAGAACCAGACATGGAACAATAGACTGGTTCAAAATTGGGAAAGGAGTACTTCAAGACTGTATATTATCACCCTGTTTATTTAACTTATATGCATAATGCACCATATGAATCACAGAGGTGGATGACACAAGCTGGAATCAAGATTGCCATGAGAAATATCAACAAGCTGAGATATGCAGATAATATAACTCTATCTAATGGCAGAAAGCAAAGAGGAACTAAAGATTCTCTTGATGAAGGTAAAAAGAGAGATATGAAAAAGATGGCTGAAACTCAATAGTTGAAAAACTATGATCATGGCATCCAGTCCCATCACTTCATGGCAAATAGATGGGGAAAGAGCAGAAATTGTGACATATTTTATTTTATTGGGTTCCAAAATCACTGCAGATAGTAACTGCAGCCATGAAACTGAAAGATTCTATTCCTTGGAAGAAAGTTAAGACAAACATAGACAGAGTATTAAAAGGCAGAGACATTACTCTGCCAACAAAGACTCATATAGTCAAAGCTATGGTTTTTCCAGTAGTCACATATGGATGTGAAAGTTGGACCATAAAGAAGGCTGATGCCAAAGAACTGATACATTTGTACTGTGTTGCTGGAGAAGACTCTTGAGAGTCCCTTGGACTTCAAGGAGATCAAACCAGTCAATCCTAAAGGAAACAACCCTGAATATTCACTGGAAGGACAGATGCTTAAGTTGAAGCTCCAGTACTTTGGCTACCTGATCCAAAGAGCTGACTCATTGGAAAAGACTCTGATTCTGGGAAAGACTGAAGGCAGGAAGAAAAGGGGACATAACAGGATGAGGTACTTGGATGGCATCACCCACTCAATGGACATATTTTGGGGCAAACTCTAGGAGATAATGAAAGACAGAGAAGCCTGGTGTGCTGCAGTCTATGAAATCGCAAAGCATCAGACAGGACTTAGCAACTGAACAGCTACATCCGTTTGAACTGGGCAGTGCAAAACCAGAAGTAGTCAGGAACATTACTAACAGGAGGGTGACAGGAGTTCTAGGAGAGACTTTTATAGAGAAAAGACAGAAGCAAACTAAGAACATTATTGACTGGCTGTAACTTAAAGCCTAATTGGCTGCTTGTGATTAATTGTCCTTAGATATCGATTTTATAACCCTGAAGCATTCACAGGCTTAGATTTAGGTTTGTGTAGGTAGCCTACCAGGTCATTAGAGCCATGTCAGTCTAATGACCTCTTTGTTTAATTAATTTAGCAATAGTCATCCAACTTTCAGACATGCGAGCAAGCCAAGTTAAAACCTTTAGAATTACCAATTTCACACCTTGTTCATTCCATAGACATGAGCAATGAGTATTCATTTTACATGATTGGGTGGGCTTTTGCTTGTTCATCTGCTTGGTTTCTTTGTAATATTGTTTTTGGTCCTGTCCATTTGGAGGGGCATATATTTATGATGTTTATCATTATGATAAAATATAACTTAAAAAACTCCATGAATGGAGAACATTTTTATCTAGGACAATGATATTCTGAGTTTATTGCTTAGATTATCTTCAAATGCTTTTTTAATTCTAATCCCAGTTATCTTAAATTTTATGAAATGAAACATACTGGAGAGAAACCCATGAGTGTAAAATATGTGTTAAAGATTTTTTTCTCAAAAAGGTTTACAAAATCATGAAAAAAAATCACACTATACTCTGTACTTGCTATTGAATTTTATGTGATAAGATTCTGAAAAGAAAAGAATATATGTATATATAAAACTGGGGCTTCCCAGGTGGTGCCAATGGTAAAAATCCACCTGCCATTACAAGAGACATGGGTTTGATCCCTGGGTCAGGAAGATCCCCTGGAGAAGGGCATGGCAAGTCACTCAAGTACTCTTGCCTGGAGAACCCCATGGACAGAGGAGACTGGGAGTCTACAATCAGTGGGGTTGCACAGAGTCAGATAAAATTGAAGCAGCTCAGTATGCATGCTTCTTTAGTGGACCCCAGTCTGAATTCGAATCTTGAATTGGCATGATAAACTACCTACCCTTTGTTTTTTTCCAGAAGTGTCAATCTAGTCATTTAGACACATAAAATTGCATACATATCACAAAAGTTAGTGCATCTCCACTAAAATGGCATTTTTTCAAGAAATAGATCCGTATAGAGAGTGATGGTGGTGGTGGTTTAGTTGCTAAGGCATGTCTGACTCTTGCAACCCTATGGACTACAGCCTGCCAGCCCTCTGTCCATGGGATACCCGAATTTCTAAAGCAATCCTATGAAAAAAGAACAAAACTGGAGATATAACCCTCCCAGAATTCAGACAATCCTACCAAGCTACAATAATCAAAACAGTGTGGTGCTGGCACAAAAACAGATGTATAGATCAATGAAATAGAGTTTAGAAATAAACCCACATTCATCAATTAATTAATCTTAGGCAAAGGAGGCAAGAATATACAATGGACAAAAGATGGTCTCCTCAGCAAGTTGTATTGGAAATCTGAACAGCCTCATGTAAATAGATGAGGTCAGAACACTTACTCACATCATACACAGAAATGAACTCAAAATGACTTAGAGATTTAAATATGACACATGACATCATAAAACCCTTCAAAGGGAACATGGGCAAATATTCTAACATAAATCTCAGCAATATTTTCTTAGATATTAAGTCTTCCAAAGAAAAAGATATAAAAGTAAAAATAAACAAATGTAGCTAGTTAAAATTAAAAGCTTTTGTATAGCAAAGAAAATCATAAAAATACACAGAAATGAACTCAAAATGACTTAGAGATTTAAATATGACACATGACATCATAAAACCCTTCAAAGGGAACATGGGCAAATATTCTAACATAAATCTCAGCAATATTTTCTTAGATATTAAGTCTTCCAAAGAAAAAGATATAAAAGTAAAAATAAACAAATGTAGCTAGTTAAAATTAAAAGCTTTTGTATAGCAAAGAAAATCATAAACAGGACGAAAAGATAATTTATGGAATGGGACAAAAGATTTGTTGTTGTTCAGTCACTAAGTTATATATGGCCCTTTGCAACCCCATGGACTGTGGCATGCCAGGTTTCCCTGTGCTTACTATCTCCTGGAGTTGCTCAAACTCATGTCCATTGAGTTGGTGATGCTATCCAACCATCTCATCTTCTGTCACTCCCTTCTCTTCCTGCCCATCTTTCCCAGCATCAGTGTATATGTGTGCAGGGGTATGTGGTCAGTCATGTCAGGGTCTTTTCCAATGAGTTGGCTCTTTGCATCAGGTGGCCAAAATACTGGATCTTAGCAGCTTCAGCATCAGTCCTTCCAATGAATATTCAGGGTTGATTTCCTTTAGGATTGACTGGATTGATCTTCTGCAGTCTAAGAGACTCTCAAGAATCTTCTCCAGCACCACAATTTAACAGCATCAATTTTTGGAGTTCAGCCTTCTTTATAGTCTAAATCACATCTGTGCATGACTACTTGGAAGACCGTAGCTTTGACTAAATATACTTCTCTCTGCAAAGTAATATCTTTGTTTTTTAATATGCTGTCTGAACTTGTCACAGCTTTTTTACTAAGGAGCAAGCATCTTTTAATTTCATGGCTCCAGTTACTGTCCACAGTGACTTTACTAAGAAAACAAAATCTGTCACTGTTTCCACTTTTCCCCCATCTGTTGTCCATGAAATGATGGGACCTGATGCCATGATCTTAGTTTTTTGAATGTTGAGTTTTAAGCCATCCTTTTAACACAATATTTGGAAGTCTTTAATTGCCAAAATATATAAACAGCTCACACAGCTCAATATACAACAAACAACCCAACAAAAAAATGTGCAGAAGACTTAAATAGACACTTCCCCAAAGAACACATGCAGACGACCAACATGCCTAAGAAAAGATGCTTAATATCACTGAATATTTTCAGAGAAATGCAAATCAAAACTATAACAAGGTATCACTTCACACTGGTCAGAATGGTCGTCATCAAAGAGTCTACAAAAAATAAATGCTGGAGAGGTTGTAGAGAAAAGGGTACATTTCTACACTGTTGGTGGGAATATAAATTGGTACAGTCAATATGGAGAACAGTGTGGAAATTGTTTAAAAAACTAAATATAAAACTACCATAGCATTCAGCAATCCCACTTCTGGGCATATATTTGGAAAATATGAAAACTCTAATTTAAATATGCACCCCAATGTTCATAGCAGTAGTATTTACAATAATCACCTAAGTGTCCATCAACAAATTAATGCATAATAACATGTGGCCCATATGTATAGTGAAATAAATATTATTCAGCCCTAAAATAAGAAATAATGCCATCTGTAGCAACATGAATGGACCTAAAATTATCATAGTCAGTGAAGTAAGTTAGAAACACAAATATTTTTATGTAATATCACTTATATGATATCACATAGATATACAAAACTGAATTATTTATGAAACAGAAACAGACTCATGGAAAACAAACTAATGGTTATCATAGGGAAGAAAGGGAAGATAAACTAGGAGTATGAGGTCAACAGATACATATCACTATACATAACCAGATAAGCAAAAGGGTTTAATATAAAGCATATGATAATATATTCAATATCTTATAATAACCTACAAAGGAGAAGAATGTGAAAAATTATGTGTGTGTGTGTGCATGTGTGTGTGTTTTCATTTGCTCAATCATATCCAGGTCTTTGCAACCCTATGAACCGGAGTCCACCAGGCTCCTCTACCCATGGAATTTTCCAAGGGAGAATACAGGAGTGGCATCCCATTTCCTATTCCAGGTATCTCTCAATCCAAGGCTTGAAACCTCTTCTCTTGCATCTCCTGCATTGGCAGGTAGATTCTTTACCACTGGCACTACCTGGAAAGTTTATACATACGTATGTATGTATGTGGAGAGGCAATGGCAACCCACTCCAGTACTCTTGCCTGGGAAATCCCATGGACGGAGGAGCCTAGTGGGCTACAGTCTATTGGGTCACAAGGAGTCGGAAAAGACTGAGCAACTGCACTTTCACTTTTCACTTTCATGCACTGGAGTAAGGAATGGCAATCCACCTCCATTGTTCTTGCCTGGAGAATCCTAGGAACGGGGTAGCCTGGTGGGCTGCTGTCTATGGGGTCGCACATAGTTGGACACGACTGATGCAACTTAGCAACAGCAGCAGCATGTATGTATATGTATGTATACATATCTGAATCACTTTGCTGCACATATGAAACTAATACAATATTATAAATCAACTATAGTTCAATTTAAAAAACCCTGTAATTCATCTTTACTTATGAGTATCTCATAATTTGGTATAAATCATTTTTAAAAAATAAATAGTAAATCAATTTTTGGATACCTTAGTAAGAAGTTCTTATTAAACATAAAACATACAAATACTGGTTATTTATATGTGTTTGCAGAAAGGTCTGTGTCAGAGGAATAAGAAAGTTCTGTGTCAGAGGAACAGCTATTTTGGCTAATATAAATTTAAGGTAAAGGAGATTGACTATGGAAAAAAATAGGAAAAATTGAAATGTAGAACTCTAACATATAAGATGCTTAAGAATCAGAATGAGAAAGAACAATCAGGGAATGAAACTGAAACTTAATAATCCAAGAATTAGAACTATAGAAACTA
>SJYC01149943.1:0-10709 GCA_006408675.1 Madoqua kirkii | reverse complement strand
ATGGGAAAGACTCGAGATCTCTTCAAGAAAATGAGAGATACCAAGGGAACACTTCATGCAAAGATGGGCTCAATAAAAGACAGAAATGGTGTGGACCAGAAGGGTCCACAGAGACAGAAGCTCTTATTCTCGGGTCCCTTGCAGACCTTACCCTGTGTATCTCTGCATCTGGCTGTTCAAGTATATTCTTCATCATATCCTTTACTATATAATAAATCAGTAAATGTAAGTAATCATTCCCTGAATTCTGTGAGTGCTTCTAGCAAATAATTGAACCTGAAGGGTGCTTGGAAACCTGTGATTTATAACTGGTCTGTCAGAAGTGCAGGCTACAATCTTGGACTTGTTTTTATGTCTGGGGGTGGGGTAGGGTTGGGTGGCGTTTTGTGGGAGTGAGCCCTTAACCTGTGTGGTCTGTGCTAACTCCAGGTGACATCAGAGTTCGACTGAATTATACACACCCACAAACTCTGTGTCAGAATTGAAATAGTGTGGTAGTAGTGCAAGAGTAAATCAGATTTACAAGAGAGTTCTTCCAGAACAGTTAGGGATGATAAGTATCGGCACTCTGCAGGCAGAATTCCATGAACTCTCACATCCCTGTTGACCCTCACCCTTGTATGCGTTCCCCTTGAATGAGGGTGGAGCCAACAGAAATGAAATTTTGCACATGAAATTAAGGTCCCGATTAGTAGATCTTTTAAATATGGATCTCAAGATGAGAGGCAGAGGAAGTGAAATACCCAAAGGGTGAAAAAGACTTGTCTTGAGGTACATTCTCTCTTCCAGCTTTGTAGATAGATAGAACCAGGTGACAAGGAATTTGAGTAGATTCTAGGACTGAAAGCAGCCCCCTAGAAAGAAAATGAAGACCTCAGTTTTGTATCTGCAAGGAAGCAAATTTATTCAATGAAAAAATGAATTTTAAAAGCATTCTTCCCCTAGAGATTTCAGGAATGAACAAATCCTAGTCAATGATTTAGTTTTGCCTTGTTAAGACATAAGCAAAAATCTACCCATACTTTGTCTGGACTTCTGATGTGTAGATCTGTAAACTAATAAATAGATGTTGTTAGAAATCTCTAACTTGTAATAATTTGTTACACAGCAATAGATACAAATACAGACTATGTCTAGAACTGTAAAAGGTCTGAAACTTCACTCTCATTGCAACCTAAAATTTAACCTGCCATAATTTCATGCATATGATCTGGGGAAATTAGACTCCTGAACCACCCCTAGAAGGCCTTTGTGCTTACAATTCAATAGCAGATGCTAGAGTATCAGGATTTGCACTGGTTGCCTAAACCCCAGTTCCCACAGGACAGTGCACAGGGCCAGGTGACTGGGCCTCTCTGCACATACTTTGGTTTCTGTTACAAGAGAGGAACCCCCAGCACAGGGAACAAAAATCTTTTGTAATTGGCAGTAAGTCTGCTTGACCTTCACCCAGAGTGAGACTTTATTTTTACTAAGCTGAATAGTATATAACCCTGCCTTCTGCTCCTAAGAGAGGCATTGTATCTTCTAAGGTCTCTTTCCATACAAAGGCTGTCAGTGATGAGCAGAAAAACAAATACTGTCTATCTTGCATCTCCACTTTCCTTCTTGGCAGGAGGCAGTTACCATTAATAATAAAACATACATTCTTGAAGAATTAAGATGCAGTGAAAAATACTATCAATATGTTAATACAGTAGGTCATCATCAAATTATAAGATTTTGAATTTTATATAAAAAACAAATTTACCATCCTAGCTTAAAACAAAATATACCACCTGCCCTTTGCATATATGTGTAAATGTACAGTACTTTCTAAAATTAGCCTTACTCTTCTTTCGAGTTTGTAATTCCTATCTTTGCTTTTCTATTTCTCATGACTATTTCTAATTTGCATATAGTTTTATGTCTTCCCTGGTGCTCAGATGGTAAAGCATCTGCCTTCAATGCAGGAGACCCAGGTTCAATCCCTGGGTCTGGAAGATCCTCTGGAGAAGGAAATGGCAATCCACTTCAGTACTCTCTTGGGTGGAAAGTCCCATGGACGGAGGAGCCTGGTAGGCTACAGTGCATGGGGTCACAAAGAGTCAGACATGATTTCTCTTTCACTTATATTTTCTGAATCTTTTAAAAATTAGAAGAATTGTGTTTAGGAAAAAATCTGCTAAAACATAATATCTTGATAAGAAATAGACAAACAGAAAAATATATTTTTGTAGCTTTCTCATCACCTTATATGCCAAAGACCTGTGTTCACTATGGGGCTGGGTTCATTAGATTGGATTAATAGACATTCCTATAGCTTTAGGGGTTTCATTACCGGGTACAGAGTACTATAAAGGAAAATCACTTAGAGAATATTAGATATTTCTAATATTGTTATGGGTAATTTCAAATCTCTGAATAATTTTTAGACCTGACCAAGGTTCATATCCACACAACATATAACCTGAAGAACAGAAACACTCTTTATATGCTAATTGAACTGTATTTTCAAGCCTATCTCTGGAAAAACTGCTAAGAGGAAAATCAGGCCTATTCATATATTCCTAAACTATTATTAATATATTCCAGTAGCCAGTCTTGTTGGTAAATTGGATGAAATAAACTTATCATCTTAGAACAATCAGAGATCCACTATGGATTTGGGGAGAGGGGTCAGTCCTACTCATAGCTCACTAGCTGATGAAAGGGAAAAGTTGAAGGGATGCTGGAATCTATGTATTGACTTGCATCAAGACAGAGCTTATTAGCTTTGCATTACCAAATAAGAAACTAAAGACAAAAAATGTTATTAAATTGGCCGCAGTGTCATAGTATGGAGAAGGAAATGGCAATCCACTCTAGTACTCTTGCCTGAAAAATCCCATGGACAGAGAAGTGTGGTAGGCTATAGTCCATGGGGTTACAAAGAGTCAGACACGACTGAGTGACTTCAATTTCTTTCTCATAGTAAGCGGCAATGTTAGATTATTAGACCAGGTTTTCTGATCTCAGGTCCATTTTTCTTATCCCTATTTTCTAGGTTTCTGTGGTATGTTGAGTGAATTAATCTGATCTGTTAATGAAAACAAGGTTTTAAAGATAGAAAAAGGAGAGACATAAAGATGAATAGGCTCTTTGCAAGGAAAAAAGAAAAAGATTTTCAAAGAGAAAAATGTCTAGAAAGAGGAACCTGGGTTGAGTTTTGTAAGACAATGTTTGCCTCTACACAAACTTGCTGAGGTCAGGGCCTTCAAGCACCCAAGAGCCAGCAACTCAGTGGTAGACTGAAAACTCTGTGTCAGGAGACCACTTTTGCAGATTCACTGTCCCACTGTAACTCCTCCCAGAATAGCTCAGACTAAAACAAAGAAAACAGATTCCCATGAAAACCTAAGGAAAAGGTCATGGAAAGGAGAGGCAGATCTCATTAATTTTTTTCAGGGCCTGAGGGTTCATTCTTTAAAATCTGTGCCACATTGGCACATGCAGTTTGCATGATGATTTTCTTTTGTATCAAAGCACATCCATCCAGATTACAAAACCTGGATTGTACTGATGCCTGGCTGCCCTTTGGCTCCATGTCCTGGGCTCAGCAGAGGCTGCTTTGTAAATTCAGGAACACATTTCTCTGTGAATCATTCAAGATGCACCTGCCTCAAGAAAGATTTTACTCATTAAATAATCTTTGAGTAGTTATTTCTGATTTGAACTGTGTACAAATGAGCTGAAATAACATTTACATTAATTGTTAAATTCCATTATTTCCAATGACTACTCCATTTAAAATGTAGCTGCTCTTTTCCTCCAGAAAAAAAGGCATAACGACAGTATGTGATAATCTGTAATTTTTACCCGTAAATTCAAAAATGTTGTAAGACAGACAAGTTTGAAACTTGGATATGGACACTGGCTCTCATGAAATCAACCATGACTGATAAGCCCCTGAGCTCACCTCCTCTTATAGGCACACCACAACCACAATATAAATAGCCTGGCTAAAATCAGTCTTTTTTCCCCATTCTTAATCAAGAAATGAGATGAAGGGTTAGAGACAAAGAGAACAGTTAGAAGCCTGCTAAGGAACATTCATCACTATCGATGTTCCATTCCACACTGAAATTCTCCTTAAGTTTAGGAAGCAGAGCAGAGAGATCTGACCATAACTCAGAGTAGAGAACAAGGACTTATAAGAGGCAGTTGTTATCAAATTTTTGAGAAATAATTTTCAATATATACATATGGTATAACGGTCCATCAGTCCAGTTCAGTTCTTTCAATCATTCAGTCGTGTCCGACTCTTTGCGACCCCATGAATTGCAGCATGCTAGGCAACCCTATAATCGGTTAAATCTGAATATTTCAAAGTGAGGATAGGGAATAAGGATTATGAGTCTTGAGCTTCCATAGATTTTGGTATCCATGACAGATCCTATAACCTATCCCCAACAGATTTCAAGGAACAAATGTATTGCTATAGTAACATTTTTCTATTATATAATAAACACAAAAACATTAAATTAAAATGGATGAGATAAAAGATGAGATAAAAATATGCTTAGAAAATGATATATTTAATAGTGTACTAAAATTTGTTTAGGATATTGAAATTACTTGGTGTATTCAATGTGACTGTGCCTTATCATCATTAACATCTTGATTTAAAACTATGTGCTAGAAAATGATTTCCAGCTCTGGTTCTAAGTTACCTTTATTGAGACACTTCCTTGGTTCAATGACTGCATTAATGAGAAAATCAAGTGGAAAAATTCATAGGTCCAAATAGAATAAATGAAAGCTGTCTACATTTACTAAATCTTGAAATTCATGTTTCAGTCTCATCTAGTAATAATGTTAGCATTTTCTTGAAAGCAGCCAGTATGTGTTGAGTTTACATGATGTTCATCATTTGTTCTTTTGATTTAGAAAGTGCTATATTTCATATTTTATAAAATATATCAAAGACAATCACAAATGTACCATCCCCAAAGCACCTGGCACTAAGCACCAGCCTTGGAAGCAGCTTCTCATTGCCTGTACTGCTGAGGCCTTGCTGTTACCCTTCAGCTGGGATCAGTGACCTCCCCAGAAGCTGTCAGCCCTACCAGATCAGGACGATTATTAATTAGTAAGAAAACTGGCTTCCATGAGCTCAACTAAGGGGACTGATTGGAAGCACATGAGCTTTCCATCTTCTGAGCTCACCTCTTCTTATGGGCACACCATCATGACAGATCCTATAACCTATCCCCAACAGATTTCAAGGAACAAATGTATTGCTATAGTAACATTTTTCTATTATATAATAAACACAAAAACATTAAATTAAAATGGATGAGATAAAAGATGAGATAAAAATATGCTTAGAAAATGATATATTTAATAGTGTACTAAAATTTGTTTAGGATATTGAAATTACTTGGTGTATTCAATGTGACTGTGCCTTATCATCATTAACATCTTGATTTAAAACTATGTGCTAGAAAATGATTTCCAGCTCTGGTTCTAAGTTACCTTTATTGAGACACTTCCTTGGTTCAATGACTGCATTAATGAGAAAATCAAGTGGAAAAATTCATAGGTCCAAATAGAATAAATGAAAGCTGTCTACATTTACTAAATCTTGAAATTCATGTTTCAGTCTCATCTAGTAATAATGTTAGCATTTTCTTGAAAGCAGCCAGTATGTGTTGAGTTTACATGATGTTCATCATTTGTTCTTTTGATTTAGAAAGTGCTATATTTCATATTTTATAAAATATATCAAAGACAATCACAAATGTACCATCCCCAAAGCACCTGGCACTAAGCACCAGCCTTGGAAGCAGCTTCTCATTGCCTGTACTGCTGAGGCCTTGCTGTTACCCTTCAGCTGGGATCAGTGACCTCCCCAGAAGCTGTCAGCCCTACCAGATCAGGACGATTATTAATTAGTAAGAAAACTGGCTTCCATGAGCTCAACTAAGGGGACTGATTGGAAGCACATGAGCTTTCCATCTTCTGAGCTCACCTCTTCTTATGGGCACACCAAAATCACAATTATCCAAATAGCCATCGATGAAAAAGACTACAACCTACCAAAAAAACATCTTCTATAACCAAAGACACAAGGTAGGTAGGAGGATCTATATAATCAAGTCCCATAACCCAGGGTGGGCAAACCCCCCCCCCCACCCACCCCCCGTCCAGATTACATTCCAGAGGCTTTTCAAAGAAGTGAAAAGTCTGAGCCCCACATCAGGCTCCCCAGCCCAGGAATCATGCACCAGGAAAATGAACCCTTAGAACACTTGGCTTTGAAGGCCAGAAGGGCTTGCTTTCTGGGGACTGAGGAAAGTAGAGATGCACTCTTAAATGATGCACAAAGTCTCACACACTTTGGGACCCAGGGAAAAAAGCAGTAATTTCTGGAAACTCAAAGGGCTGAGGGAGCTAGAGATCTCACTCTTAAAGGTTGCACAGAAAAGCTCACATGCTTCACAAACCAAGACAAAAGCAGTAATTTGAGAGGAACCTAGGTCATACCTACCTACTGATCTTGGAGAATTTCCCAGAAAGGCAGGATACAACTGGAGCTCAGAGGCACAGATACATGTGGCTGCCTCTCTGCTGGTGAACACTATGTGGAATCCTTGCTCTTGCTTATTAACACCAAGAACCACCTTATCCAAAAGCCCATAGGTACCAATGCTGGGCAGGCTTAGGCCAGGCAACTAACTGAAAGGGACACAGCACCACAGGTCGGCAGGCAAGCTGCCTGAGACATGACTCCCTGGACTCAGGTGTGTCCCACAGGGGGCCAAGATGCTGCTCCACCCACTAGTGGGCAGGCACCCACCCCAGAATGCCCTCCAGCCTGCCCTGGCCTCAGGGAGTCTGCTCAAGCTTCTGGGCCAGCCTCACCCACCAGGGGTCAGACATCAGACTCAAGAGAACCACAATTTTGTATCCTGCATGTTAGCAGCCCAGACCTAGCCCTGGGACCAGCTTGGCCTGGCCCTGCCCATTAGCCCACTGACAGAAGCTTCGGGACACCCCAGGCCCCATACCCAACTGCGTCAGAAACCAACCCTTATGGCCCCAGTTCCAACTATCTGAGAGTGGCTCTAGGACCCCCTGGGTCAAGCAACAGACTCCAGGATCCAGCTCTGCCTGCCAGGACGCTGGCACTAATCCCAGGACTTAGCTTCACGCATAGCGAATGTGCAACTAGAACGGAGTCTTCTGCACCCTGACTCTACCCATCAGCAAGAAAGTATAAGCCCCAGGGCCGCTGGGATTCCATTTTGTCACTTGGTGACCTGGTTTTGCCAACAGAGCGGCTTCACAAGGCAAGGCCGGGCAAGCAACTGGACATAGAGCCAAACGATCCTATCAGATGGCCCATACAGTCAGCTCTCTACAACACAAGGACACACGCAGCCCCATCGGAGAAACCACTTGAGTGTATAGCTTATCAAATGACGAAGGGCCCTGCACGGCTGGAACGCGTAGAATGTCTCCTGCAAAAGGCCACTTCTCTAAACTCAGGCTATGTAACCAACCTGCCAGATACACAAAAACAGCAACTTAGGTAAAATAAGACAGCAGAGGAAAATGTTCCAGACAAAAAGAGCAAGCTAAAACCCCAGAAGAAAAACTAAATGAAGTGGAAATAGGCAGTCTCTCCAAAAAGGAAATAAGGACAGTGATCATAAGGATGACCAAACAATTCAGGAGAATGGGTGAACAGTGTTGGAAGTTAGAAGTTTGAAATGAAGCTAATCACAGAAATGTGTTCAGATTTGTAATTAGAGATTTAGAATTCTAAGTTTTTCTTACAGCTTACTGCTAGAATTTTTATAGGTGATGCTGTTTATTCTCAGAAACAAATTTATCTAAATATGAACATACTCACCAGGTGTCATGTTTTCAGAATGTTCTCTCTGAGAATTCCCTGGTGGTTCTATGGTTAAAAATCCACCTTGCAATGCAAGGGACATATGTTTGATCTCTGGTCTGGGAACTAAGATTCCATATGCCACAGAGAACCAAGCCCAGGAAACACAAAGACTGGGCCTATGCACCCTAAAGCCCATGCCACAGCTAGGGTCCTCATACTGCAACATCATATACTATATGATGCAATAAAGATCCTGCAAGCTTCAACTAACACACAATGCTGTCAAATTAATTAATTAAAAATAAGTCAAAATTGTTTTTTAAAAAATGTTCTTTCATAAAAGAAGCTTTTTTCACAGGCAACTATCTTATTTTTAAAATATGGCAATATTGGAATATTTATTTTTATAAAGAAAAAATATGTAGCTTATGTTTAATTTTGACAAGTCATAAGATTTATAAAGTACTTCTGTATGGTATGTGAAATACTTCTGTATGATGTGCAAGATTTTCCTTCAAAAGATCTACTGTTTTCAAAATATTTGGAGATTTCTATTTGAGTAATAAAGTTTCCCTCATATTCAAAACCTCTAATACCTCATAATATACTGATATATAATAAAAGAGTGAGGCTGTCTCTGCCACACACAGAGAACCCCCCTTCTTTCCTTAGTGTGTGGCAGATGATCATCTCAATGTTTTGACTAAGGACAGCTCATATATATTTTTCTTTCTATAACTTAAATCACCTGGTACACCTGGTACCAGATGCATAGAGTCCATTTTTTAAAACTTTTTGGTTTTGTAATAAAGGTTTTTTTTGAGGTAACACTGGTTTATAATATGTGTAATTATTTTTGATTTATAGAAAAGTTGCACAGACCTTATAGAGAGCTTCCACATATCCTTCTCCCAATTTCTCCTAATGTTAGCAACTCACAAAACCATAGTATATTTGTCAAAGCTAAGAAATTAACATTGGTGAAGACTATTGATGAAGCTGCATGTTTTACACATTTGCTCACTAATGATGTTCTTATCCTGCCCCAGGATCTGGCCCATGATTCCACAATGCTCTTTGTGTTGTATTAGTCTCCTCTGATCTATGACAGTTTCTCAATTTTTAAATGACCCTGACAATTTTGAGAAATCATGACCAGGTATTTTTGTAGAATGTTCCTTGATTTGGATTTGTCTGATGGCCTCTCATGGGCTCTGAGAATACCAGAGATGAATTGCCCTTCTCGGCATATCATCATGACTTATCCTTGTTGTCAGCCTCCATCAATCACTTGGTTAACGGGTACCTGAGACATTTCTTCACTATAAAGTTACTTTTCCCCTTTATTTATTTTTGGAGACACAAAGTCAGTTCATACTCAAGGAGAAGAGCATACTCCATTTTGAAAACAAGATGGCCCAAGTTGGTATTTTGAGTTTTTGTGAGAGCATCCCAAAGTTCCTTTGGTTTTCAAGGAGAATACTGTTAACACTCGGTAGAGAAAAAATTCAAGCAGGACTTCACAGTGGTCATAAAAATTAGGAGGGAATGTATCCTAGAATACACCTTATACATTCCCCCTGAAGATGGAGTAAGGACAAGGCAAAAATATCAATGTATTGACTATGACTTACTAGGTAGCTCAGACAGTAAAATATTATGGTATTGACTACAGACTTACCAGATAGCTAAAATAGTTTAAAACAAATTAAAAAAAAAAAGAAAGAAAGAAAGAAAGAAAAGAAAAACCAACCTGCAATGTGGGACATCCAGGTTCGATCCTTGGGTTGTGAGGATCCCCTGGAGAAGAAAATGGCAACCCACCCCAGTATTCTTGCCTGGAGAATCCCATGGACAGAGGATTCTGGAAGACTGCAGTTCATGGGGGTCACAAAGAGTCAGAAATGACTGAGCAACCTACAGAACCCACTATTGACTATGACAGAGTTTGCCAAGTGAAAGCCAAAATTAGACCCACAAACATCTTGGATAACATTTCATTATTTAAAAGGTGGCCTGATAATGTTAAAATGGAAGAAAAAAATCAGAAGAGAAATTAAACAGAGGAAGACACACATGGCACTTCTACATTCAATCCAAGTTCTGAAATAATATCATCTCAGACTTTCTTCAGGGAGAAAGAAACACATTTGAGATTGAATTTTAACATGAAATGAGGCTATAGTGTGAGCTTCCCAAGTGGTGCTAGTGATAAAGAATCTGCTTGCCAATGCAGGAGACTTAAGAGACATGGGTTTGATCCCTGGGACAGGTAGATCTCCTAGAGGCGGGGATGGCAACCTACTCCTTTCTTGGCTGGAGATTTCCATGGACAGAGGAGCCTGGTGGGCTATGGAGCTGCAAAAACTTGGACTGGAGTGATTTAGCATGAAGACATGGGACTGTACAGTAAGCCTATGACTCTGAAATCACTGGGTTGGGCCATGAGAAGTCAGACTTATGTGGATCAAACTGTTTTGCTATTATGTAGTAATAGGAGCTCATGCTAGAAACTAAGCTGAATTACATAAAAAGAAAAAAAACCAAATTTTTGAAATATCTGAGCTTTATGGACTATTGTTTCAGTTGTACATTTCACACAAATTTGGGAGCAGCATTACAGGATATAACCATGAAGTCTGTCTGTTCTGGGCTGGCTGGATAATAAAACAATTGGTACCTGAATGCAAAACTGTGCTTGATGGTTGGGCTAAGCAAGATATATTTTCAATGTATTTATGATCTGGGCAGACATTTCATAATAACATTTCATAAGACTAGGAATGAAAATCCATGAATAAGAAAGAGACTATAACTTGGCATTGTGAGTGTCAGAGTTGAAGAG
>SJYC01149940.1:0-19194 GCA_006408675.1 Madoqua kirkii | reverse complement strand
TTTTTCTCAATGAGGCAGCTCTTCCCATCAGGTGGCCAAAATATTGGAGCTTCAACTTCCGTATCAGTCATTCCAATGAATACTCAGGGTTGCTTTCCTTTAGGATTGACTGGTTTGATCTCCTTGCTGTCCAAGGAACTCTCAAGAGTCTTCTCCAGCGCCACAATTTGAAAGCATCAATTATTTGGTGCTTACCCTTACAGTAGGGATATTGCCAAGAAAATAAATGGTCAATGTTTAACTTTAAGGTTCCAAATACAGTTGGCAGTGATAATACCAGAAAAGGCACTCTGAATGTAAAACACTTGTTCTCTGGAGCAGTAAGTACCTAGCAGGTCCTGGCCTAAGCAATAGGTACAGAAGAATCATGATTATTTACAAACTATAAAGGTTATTCAACCTAAAGAGGAGAGGAGGAAGTTCAGAGAGAAGAGCAATGGCATTAGATCTGTCTTATCTCTGAAAGCACACACGCAGTCTTCCTCCAGAGTCAACCCCCCAGAGTACTATAACCTCTGGAGAGGATTGGGGATCTAAGAGCATGAGGACCTTGTGTATTATTACTTCCTTTGTTGTATTCTAAGGTACAATCAGCCTTTGAGTTTTCCCCCCACACTATTTTTGGTGGTCAAATAGTAAAACAGAAGGTGTAGTAATGGTAAGTCTATACAGACAAGTTGTGAGGAAGGGCTTGGGTGAACATGAAAAATTTCCTCTACTTTTCTGAGAACATTATAGAATTAGGCAAAAGTACAGCCTATGAGGACTTTCTGTTGCACAAATTCCATCCTGCTGCTATCTAATTGGATTGTGATAATGGTAGAACAAAGAGATAGATCAACAAATTCCAGTGGGTATAAATGCAGGAACACTAGAGATCACCACCCTCCAACCTCAACCCCACTTGATTCCATCATCTAGTAGCTTTGAGCTTCTCATCCGGCCCTAGTGGTAAAGAATCCACCTGCTACTGCAGGAGACACAAGAGATGCAGGTTAGATCCTGGAGTCTGAAAGATCCCTTAAAGTAGAAAATGGCAACTCCCACCAATATCCTCGACTGGAAAATCCCATGGACAGAGGAACCTAGCAGGCTACAGTGCAGTGGGGACACAAAGAGATAGACTGAATGTGCACATGCATTCACACACACCCCCCCACAACCATCATCACCCCCACCCTCCACTGCTCCCATGTCCCTGTAGCTTTGGAAGCTCAACAAAGACAAGGAAGGGAATGCCTTGAACCTGGAAGGAAATAAAGGCATAGAAAAAGAAGGTGCTTCTTGCTAATAAGGCCCTTTTACCCCTTTTCCTTTCATGACTTGGTTTTACATAATTTCCATCTCCAACTCCAAAATACAGTTAAAAATTCCAAACCTGGTGGTTGGAGAGAGAAGAGCCAGTCTATACTACTAACCTAAAGGGATAGTTGAATTATAAATTACATTTAAGAACTTTAAAATGATATATATATATATAGACTTCCCTGGTGGCTCAGATGGTAAAGTGTCTGCCTACAAAGCGAGAGATCTGGGTTCAGTCCCTGGATTGGGAAGATCTCCTAGAGAAGGAAATGGCAGCCCACTCCAGTACTCTTGCCTGGAAAATCCCATGGACGGAGAAGCCTGGTAGGTTTACTGTCCATGGGGTCACAAAGAGTCGGACACGACTGAGCAACTTATGACTATATATGACTATATATATATATATATATATATATATATATATCTCCACATTCTTTAAACCAGTTTTCTGAGTTATATTGTATGAATAAGTTTTATAAACATATGCCATATATCCAAATTTTTTTAATGTTTCTTAAGTGTGTGTGTGTGTGTGTGTGTGTGTGTGTGTGTGCAGTCAGTCAAGTCTGACTCTGTGACCCCATGCTCTATTCTGCCAGGCTCCTTTCTCCATGGAATTCTCCAGGCAAGAATACTGGAGTGAGTTGGCATTTCCTACTCCAGGGGATCTTCTCAGCTCAAAGATGTAAACTACATTGAATTGGCAAGTGAACTGTTTACCACCAGCACTATTTGGGAAGACCTTGGTATTCCTTACCTTAATCCTAAAGCAAATCTTCACCATTATCTCTTGCTGGAAGCACTGCAGTCCCTGGTGTTTCCGCAGTGCTTGGCTTACACGTACCTCTTCACGTGTTACCAAAAAGATCATCCATGGGTATATCTGGTGACTCTCCTGCTGTGAATTCCAGTGCAAATCCTTTGCACCAGCGGGGTTTTTTTTTTTCTCAATATACTTATTTTGGCTGTAATGGTTGTGATTATTATGTTGGATCATAATTAAATGTTCACTTGTTTGCTTTCCCCAGTGGAAGCTCTTTGGGGTGAAGGAATGTGCCTTATGGAATTACTTCTAGCATCTGAGGCACAGCATGTGATCAATCATTTTTTATGAAATGAATAAGTGAAATAACAAATAAATAATTACTGTATTTTCTTTGCCCTTTGAGATTTAATAAAAGCTGAGAATAATTATTATAGTTAAACTAAAAATGGAGAGGCCTAGGAAGAGAGATGCTTTGATTGAAGTTAAGAAAGAATCAAGTTGTAGTTTACAGTAAAAATTCCCTAAATCTATACATGCTACTCAGTAACAACAGAAAAGATAAAAATAAAATCAGAATCTTTTCTATATTTCTGAATATTCAACTGTATGTACATATTTTAAATTTAGATTCTAATATTTTAAATACTCCATGTTAATTTAAAATATTAAACATTTGCTTTTGCTCTATAAGCTTTAAGTAGAAGCTTAAAAATAGCAATGTAAGAAAAAATTTTATACCAAATTCATAGCCTAAAAGCAGGTCAAAAAAAAAAAATCAAACATCTAGGTGATTCTTATAACACTTCCCTAAAGAGTAATATATTTTGTTCCCATTTCAAAAATGAGGAAAATTTCTGGGCCACTGTGGTAAATTGATTGTTCAAAGTGATCCTTGAATAAATTGTGCCTCACAGTAACCATGGTCCTTTGCCATATCTTTGCTGTTCTTGTCATTGAGAGGCACAATGTATTTTCCTATTCTTTTGTTTTGTGCTGGCCTGGTAATTTTTTCATACCCACACAAATGCAGGGAATTATGATCTCAGACATCTGAGATGGAAATTTAAGATTAGCTTCTACATTTACTCAATAGAGCCACCATAGTCATATAATAAACTCCAGCTTACCATTCAGTAAAGCAAGAGAGAGAGATCGGAGATAAGAAATCAAAAGGAGAGTGAGGGCCTGTGGAGAAGAACCAAAATCCAGACATATGATAAAGCTCAGTCAACACCAAGAAAAGGAGCATCCCAGCTCTTCTAGCCAGCTCCATCCATTTTGTGCCAACATAACTTTGGTGGCAGACCAGCATCTTCCACACGAGGTAAAGAAAGAAGTAAAGTTGCTCAGTCGTGTTTGACTCTTTGTAGCCCTGTGGACTGTAGCTTAGCAGGTTCCTCTGTCCATGGGATTCTCCAGGCAAGAATACTGGAATGAGTTGCCATTTCCTTCTCCAAGGGATCTTCCTGACCCAGGAATTGAACCCAGGTCTCCCACATTACAGGCAGACGCTTTACCCTCTGAGCCACCAGGAAAGCCCACGTAAGTGGAGCTGTCTTAAATTGTCCAGCCTTAGTTAAGGTCAGCAATATACCCATGGAGCAGAGATGAGCTAAAACCTAGGAATCTTGCCTTAAATGCCTGACCCAAAATATTGTGAGCAAGAATGGGTATTTTAACTTTTTACTTGCTTTTTTTTCCTAATGAAACTCAAAGTAACAAATACAGCACCTCTATGATTATGATAGCTACATGTACCTTCTATAAGTGGATGTGGGTTGGTAGCATACTAATTACTATACTGCCTATTGTGGTTGTCCAAAGTGTTCTGAAACTTCTGTCTAAAAAAATCTAAATAATTGTATGATTTCTGAGAGGGGTATAAAAACAATTATCTTGTATAATTTATGCACAAAGTAGTGTATCTCTAAATGCTGATTCAAAATGCATCTAATCTTACAAAATCACCATATATATAGAAGAGAACTAAATGACTGAATTTTGTTTAAATAAAATGCAAAATTACATTTTGAAAATAAGTCAATTCTAATAATATATCAAATTAAAAATACCATTAGAAGAAATAAAAATGAGGTGGACATTCATGTCCAAATCATTTATATAAAGGAATATAATTGCTGTTTGGAGCTAGATTTTGCTGCATATACATTTTAGGTTGCCCAATTTAAAATGACATAAATAATGACATTCATAGGTCACAAATTTTTAGTATCTAAACAAAAACTAATTCAAAAGTTGGAAGTGTTACATTAATTATAAAAACAAATGCTCCAGCTAATTTAATTTAGCTCATTAGTGCTATTTGTCTCATCACTATGAAAAAACAGGAAAAAATATAGGTAAGGCAAAGGACGGTATTCAGACATATCTTATCCTTTCTTGAGTCAAATGAAAGACTACATAATAGATTTTAGTCTCTGAAGATTGAAAGATAAACTGTACTTCCAGAAAAAATAGCTTGAGATGAGTAGAGAAAAAGAAAATCAAATGTGACATTTTATTATTATATTTGTTTTGTGCTTTATTGTATTTGACCATGATAATTTCATGTTTCATTTCACAATTTTGGCTTTTTATTCATCAGTAAAGAGAGAAGAGTTAAATGGTGTTACTCAAGGATTATCACTTGATTTTTAATCTGCTTTACTTAATATCACTATATCAGAGGATCTTTCATTTCTACATTATACCCCCAAAAATGTGTTAGTAATATTTCCTGATTCTTACCAAGTTTACTTTAAATCATAAGAAGATACAGAGGCTCTTATGAAAATGTTTTATAAAAGATGATTTTAAAATGGCTCATTTGCTATAGAAATGTTTATAGATCATTAACAGTCTCTAGAGAGTCATAATTTTTCTTGAGTCTATCACTTAATTGTACTTTCAGGCACTATGGTGTCATTTTCATTCAATGTAAATTTTTGAGGGAGAAGTAATCATAGATGAAGTCTCTGAAAAATCATCCAGTTGTTACAATTAAGCTTATTACCACTCTATATTTTTTATGTAAGAAAAAGAAAATTTACTCCTTTGTGAATGATTTGACAATGATGAATGACACTCAAGTTCACATACATAGTTACAATGTTCACATAATGCTTTTTTTCCTCTCATAACATATCTAACCTTTGTTTTGCCATGCATTTTATGGACAGCAAGTTCTCAACAATTCCCAGCCCTAATCAAAGACAGAGGGCAAGGTTCTGAGGAAAAGACATAAAAAGTAATAAATTATATCCAGTTCACTTTCCTGAGTTTAGATTAATGTCATGTGAATAATGAGTATAGAACTTTCACTTTCTGAATACTACTTTAAGTTGGCTTGCATACATTTAAAAATCAATCCAGCTTAAACAGTGATTAGTAACTGAAACAATGAAAAATTGGCATCTTAGAAAATATAGAAAGTAAAAATTTTCAAATGAATTTTATTGGCCTTAGTATGCCTCTCAAGTCCCATACACATACAGAGAATAGACAGATGTCTGCAAGAGAGTTTGTCTACAATGTTATTGTAGTGTTTCTTAGATACTCATCAGCTGATTATTAGCATTCCATCAAGTGTCAGTTCAGTTCAGTTCAGTCTCTCAGTTGTGTCCCCATGAATCATAGCACACTAGACCTCCCTGTCCATCACCATCTTCCGAAATTCACTCAAACTCACGTCCATCGACTCAGTGATGCCATCCAGCCATATCATCCTCTGTATCCCCTTTTACTCCTGCCCACAATCCCTCCCAGCATCAGAGTCTTTTCCAATGAGTCAACTCTTTGAATGAGGTGGCCAAAGTACCGGAATTTCAGGTTTAGCATCATTCCTTCCAAAGAACACACAGGGCTGTTTGACTATTTTCTTCATATCTGTAGAAATGTATTTAAAAAAAATTGACAAAAGCACATTAGTCTGTATTTAAAATGAATAAAAAACTCTTCACTGGATGACTTCAGTTCAGGTCAGTTCAGTGGCTCAATTGTGTCCGACTCTTTGTGACCCCATGTATCACAGCACGCCAGGCCTCCCTGTCCATCACCAACTCCCGGAGTTCACTCAGACTCACGCCCATCGAGTCAGTGAAGCCATCCAGCCATCTCACCCTCTGTCGTCCCCTTCTCCTCCTGCCCCCAATCCCTCCCAGCGTCAGAGTCTTTTCCAATGACTCAACTCTTCACATGAGGAGGCCAAAGTACTGGAGTTTCAGCTTTAGCATCATTCCTTCCAAAGAAATCCAGGGCTGATCTTCAGGATGGATTGGTTGGATTTCCTTTCAGTCCAAGAGACTCTCAAGAGTTTCCAACACCACAGTTCAAAAGCATCAATGCTTCAGTGCTCAGCCTTCTTCACAGTACAACTCTCACATCCATACATGATCACTGGAAAAACCATAGCCTTGACTAGATGGACCTTAGTCGGCAAAGTAATGTCTCTGCTTTTGAATATGCTATCTAGGTTGGTCATAACTTTTCTTCCAAGGAGTAAGTGTCTTTTAATTTCATGGTTGCAATCACCATCTGCAGTGATTTTGGAACCCAAAAAAATAAAGTCTGAAACTTTTTCTATTGTTTCCCCATCTATTTCCCATGAAATGATGGGACCAGATGCCATGATCTTTGTTTTCTGAATGTTGAGCTTTACGCCAACTTTTTCACTCTCCACTTTCACTTTCATCAAGAGGCTTTTTAGTTCCTCTTCACTTTCTGCTATAAGAGTAGTGTCATCTGCATATCTGAGGTTATTGATATTTCTCTTGGCAATCTTGATTCCAGCCTGTGTTTCTTCCAGCCCAGTGTTTCTCATGATGTCCTCTGCATATAAGTTAAATAAGCAGGGTGACAATATACAGCCTTGATGTACTCCTTTTGCTATTTGAAACTAGTCTGTTGTTCCATGTCCAGTTCTAACTGTTGCTTCCTGACCTGCATGCAGAATAACCCATTAGTGTGTAACAAATCACTTTTATTCCTTTCCCCCAACTTACTGGTTTAAAACAATAATTCATAAGTTTTTGTTAGTCTGTGGGATAGTAAATCCAAATAAACACTTATTCTGCTCCATATTATGTTTGATGAGGCTGCAGTCATCTGGAGTCTTACTATGAAACATCCGAAATATTTAGCTCACTCACATGCTTCAGCCATTAGTTGTTGCTGACTCTTCTGAAGCTGTTGATCAGAACACTTCAATTTTCTTTCACACTGCTTCTGTATTTTACTTAGGCTTGTTACTCTATAGAGTCTGGGTCTCAAGAGAGGTCTTTCAAAGTCATTGAAGAGGAAAGAGGTAGATGTTAGCAGTCCTTTTAAAACCTGGTGTTACATAATTTGAAGAATGTTATTTTAACCACATTATTGATTAAAGCAGCCATTATGCGAGTCCAGACCTAAAGAGGAGAGAATAAGTTCCATTTCTTGAATTAAGCAGTGTCACTTCTGTGCAGAGAGGCAAGGAATTCAGACACTAACTGATTTAGTTAGTTTGGACACTAACTACCATGTACTCATCAACCTCTTTCATTCCAACTCGGTCATCTTACCACTTTACCGCCTTTCCACCTTTTTTCATCATCTGTTCTACTTTTAATATTGAAAAAATATAATTGAGGAATATCTGTTGAGCACCCACCATGTGCCATACACAACTGGATGTTGTGAAACATGTAGCTTCACCAGATAAAAGCTGGCTTAGAATTTCATGGTTTGAATATGCAAATTATTATGGCTAAGCTCCTGATTGTTCTCTATGCCAAAACTTTGAACTTAAAACCTCCCTGTTCATTTCTGAGAGTTCCCCTGAAAAGCTTCATTGATGCCCCAGAACAAGTCTTCCCTTGTTCCTACCTTTTCACTTCGCCATCAAACTCTTTCATGTAAAATCTGGTTACCTGCTGAATGTGACTTCATTTCCTGGCCATGGGCACTGATCAGTCCACTGTTTCACCTAGTTTTTCACAGCACAGCTCAAACCATGATGTAACATTCATCAAGAATTTATGAAGATTTGATGTTAATGAAAAGGCACCATAAACATAACTTAAAGTTTCTACTAATGGTGTCAAAAAACAAAACTCAAACATACCATTGCCTAACTATACATTCTGGATTCTGGCATATCTCATATCTCCATGTCTGGAAGGCTAGGCCTAGTAAGGAGATAAGAGGAAGATGTCTCCTAAAACTCTGACTCTCCCAGAATCCAAGTTCCAAATAATTTCCTGCCACTTTACTTATTTTCTGAATGATTGACAGTAAGAATTCACATTACTTTAGAGTGGAATGCCCACTCCTGTGAATCTGAAACAGTTTGGTCACAGAAACAGCTTGCAGCAAATTTAATAACTGGCAGTGCATTTCCCAAATCAGATACATTGTATTAAATAACACCTTATGTGAGACACCTCATTTCAGCTTCTTTGATTTCCTTTCAACCAGTGGGACTTTAAGAGAAAATCAGATCAGAATACCTATTTTGGCTAAGCCTGGCCTAGCTGTTAAATGAAAACAAAACAATTGCTTTAAACCAAAACTTGCTCCCTCTTATCTTCTCCATTTCTCTCTCTCTCACACACAACATATGCTAAACCCAGATTCAGGGAAAGCTAAACTAAGCTAAACTAAATTTGACTTTTGTTAGTTTCTAAGTCTGCCATAAAAATGTGCTACACACTAGGTGGCTTGAAACAACAGGAATTTATTCTCTAAAATTTCTGGAGACTAGAAGTCTGAAACTGAGGTGTCTACCTTCATTGATTCCTTCAGGAGGCTCCGAAGGAGAGCTTGCTCCATACCTCTCTCTGATCTCTATGGTTGCAGGTAACCCAGGGACTCCCCTGCTTTGTTGACTCATCTCTTGAGTCTCTGCCTTCATTGACTGATGTGAGGCACTCAGTCATGTCTGACTCTTTGCGACCGCATGGACTGTAGCCCACCTGGCTCCTTTGTCCATGGGATTTTCCAGGCAAGAATCCTGGAGTATGTTGCCATTTCCTACTCCAGGAGATCTTCCCAATCCAGGGATTGAATCTGAGTCTCTTTCATCTCCTGTATTGGCAGATGGGTTCTTTACTACTAGTATATCCTGGGAAGCCCTGCCTTTATTGAAAGTGAAAGTGTTAGTCACTCAGTCATATCTGACTCTTTTTGATCCCTGTGGACTATATGTGCTGTTCTTCCCTGTACTTCTTTATGTCCAAATGTCCTTATTCTTGTGAAGTCGCCAGTAATATAGGGGTTTAGAGCTCAACCTAATCCAATATGATCTCATCTTATCTTCAGTATAAATGCAGTCACTCTGTTTTCATATAAGGTCACATTTGGAGGTACCAGGCATTAGAAATTCATTATATGTTTTGCAAAAGAGAAAGTGTTAGTTGCTCAATCATGTCTGACTCTTTGTGACCCCCATAGAGTAGCCCAACAGACTCCTCTGTCCATGAATTCTCCAGGCAAGAATACTGGAGTGGGTAGCCATTCCATTCTCCAGGGATAGAACCCAGGTCTCACAACCCAAGGATAGAACTCAGATCTCCTGCAATGTAGGCAGGTTTTTTTTACAATCTAAGCCGCCAGAGAATCTCATATCATATCTTTTGTGGGGACACAACTCAGTCCAATACTCAATATTTGTATTCAGAGAGTGTTGCTGCCTTATAGATACACACTACTAAACAGCCCACCTCACATTTACCATTTAAATGTTAACTTGAATTACTTCTGTGAGATAGGACTCTTCCAAAAATTATTTAAGTATTTACCTAAATGGATAATATTTGTATAACTTAAAGACTGAACTATCCAAGTTGTCTATTCCAGAATAAAGAAAGGATTGCCCCCAAACAAATATCAACTTCCAGCCAATAAGGCAGAAAATGCTTATAACCTTCCACTTGGCAGTTTTCTAACTTCAAAAATCTAAAGCTTCAGTCTCCACTGGGCACCTGTTTACAAGAATAAAATGAGGCAATAGAATGAGAAATCCCTCAGTGTTCTTAAGAAGAAACATTGATATACAAATCCAGGGCAGTTTTATTATTCTTTTTTCCACACCACTGAATTCATTTTCTCAGTGGGAGACCTTCTCTATCATCCTTTTTTTTCTACATTCATTCCCAAGGCAGAGCTTATCTTTTTTATACCCCTTTCACATATATTATGTCATTATCGCTGAGAGCAAACTTTAAAATAACCTGGATATCAGAGCTGTTGCTGTGCTCTTGAGAGAATACCATGCTTCCCACTGAGAAGGAAGGAATCCTGCTGTTAAGACTCTCCAGGCAATGCGATGACCAGGGTAATTGTCCAGGCTCTGTATTGACAGGAATTGGATGGGACCTAGATAAAATAAAAGGGACTCTGAGAGGTGCTGGGCTGAGAAAATACCTCCCATAACCAACGCAAAGAGGTGGTAGTTCAGATTATGTTTCCTCCTCTCTCTTCAGTTATTTTAAAAGATTTAAAATTAGGTCACTAAAGCATACAGATCATAATTCTAGCCTGCACACTGTTGTATCTTGGACAGATATGTTGCTCAGAGTTCTAAGTGATTTGCATATTCCACTCCAGAGCTGAAGAACACAAAGATTAAATCTCAGACTTTATTATGGCATAATTCAGACATAAAAATAATTATAGAAAGCCATATAACAGACTCCATTGTGAATTTCTTATTCAGTTGTATTCATTGATTTTCATTTTTACCTGAAGTGCATGTTTTTAGTTTTAATATACTCAGTTTTGTCACTATTTTTGTTTATGGTGTGCATTTTTGTGTTTTGCTTCAGGAAACATTTTTCTGCCTTGAAGCCAAAGAGAGCTTCTCTCTCTCCCCTTTTTTTTTTCTCGAAGAATTTAAGGTTTACTTTTTACATCACATATTTTACCCCTATAGAAATTTATTTGTATTTATGTTGTAATGAAAAGATACTTTTTTTCAGCCCACAAGGGGTAACCGATTTTTCAAGTCCCTGCATTGAATGACAATTGTGAAAGACAAATGTATTAAAAATAAATAAATAAATAAAGGATATGGCTTTGTCTAAGAAAACTAAAACAATTGAAAGAAATTAATGAGAATAATCTGAAAGTAAAAGAAGGGGGGCTGGGGTTTCATGATGTGACAGTAGTTTAGTCACAAAGAAATCTGTTCAACTCTTTTGTGACCCCATGAACTGTAGCCTGCCAGGCTCCTCTGTTCATGGGATTTCTTAATAATGAAGAGGGTTGTCTTTTCCTTCTCCAGAGGATCTACAGAGGTCAGTAAATAAGAGTGATCTATGGGTCTTAGAAAGTCATAGAGAAGGATGCAGAAAGGTCTAATGTAGGGATAGGATAGTTCAAGGTACACCATTTCCCAGAGAACAAAAGTGGTGGGGAAGATTTGAGAGAAATGATCAGGTAGAGGGACTGGGAGGTGGGAAGGGGGAATTTTAACCATTGCTTTCTGGTAGCACAGAGATCTGATAAAATTCAACATTGGCAGTTATGAGCGAACCTCTTATACTAAGTTTTCTGTAGGCCAGAGTCTGTATCTCTATTATTGAATGTCTATCCATGTGATAATCTCATCCCTGTTAAAATTATAATAACTTTATAATAATTTAATATTTTATAAGCTGAGAATAATGACTTTGTTCTTCCTCTTTAAAAGCTCATTTTAGCTCTTCTTATTTCTTTGTTAAGATTCAAAACAGATATGAATTTTATTGATATGATATTGAATTAAATGATCACTTTTAGGAGAGGTGATGAACTTTATGAAATGAAAGCCTTCTATACATTAATTGGAAGTGAAATAGATTCAAGGGATTAGATCCGATAGAGTGCCTGAAGAACTATGGATGGGGGTTTGTGACATCGTATAGGAAGCAAGGATCGAGACCATCTGCAAGAAAAAGTGCAAAAGGCAAATGGTTGTCTGAGAAAGCCTTACAAATAGCTGAGAAAAAAAGAAGCTAAAGGCAGAGGAGAAAAGAAAAGATATACCCATTTGAATGCAGAGTTCCAAAGAATAGCAAGGAGAGATAAGAAAGCCTTCCTTAGTGATCAATGCAAAGAAAAAAGAGGAAAACAACTGGATAGGAAAGACTAGAAATCTGTTCAAGAAAATTATAGGGATACCAAGGGAATATTTTATGCAAAGATGGCAGTAATAAAGGACAGAACAGATATGGACTAATAGAAGCAGAAGATATTGAGAAGAGGTGGCAAGAATACACAGAAGGCTTATACAAAAAAGACCTCCATGACCCAGATAACCAAGACAGTGTGATCATTCACCTAGAGCCAGACATCCTGGAATGTGAAGTTAAGAGGGCCTTAGGAAGCATCACTGCAAGCAAAGCTAGTGGAGGTGATGGAACTCCAGTGAGCTATTTTAGATCCTAAAAGATGATGTTCTGAAAGTGCTGCACTCAATATGCCAACAAATCTGGAAAATTCAGCAGTGTCCACAGGACTAGAAAAGGTTAGTTTTCACTCCAATCCCAAAGAAAGGGAATGCCAAAAAATGTTCAAACTATTTTACAATTGCACTCATCTCATACGCTAGCAAAGTAATGCTCAAAGTTCTCCAAGCCAGGCTATAACAGTACATGGACTGACTTCCAGTGTTCTGCTGGATTTAGAAAAGGCAGAGGAACCAGAGATCAAATTGCCAATATCCGCTGGATCATTGAAAAGATGAGAGATTTCCAGAAAAACATCTATTTCTGCTTTATTGACTATGCCAAAGCCTTTGACTGTGTGTATCACAACCAGCTGTGGAAAATTTTTAAAGGGGTAGAAATACCACAATCTTACCTGCCTCCTGAGAAATCTGTATGCAGGTCAAGAAGCAACAGTTAGAACTGGTCATGAAAAAACAGACTGGTTCCAATTCTGCAAAGGAGTCTGTCAAGGCTGTATATTGTCACCCTGCTTATTTAAATTATATGCAGGGTACATCATGCGAAATGCTGGGCTAGAAGAAGCACAAGCTGGAATCAAGACTGGCAAGAGAAATATCAATAATCTCAGATACTCAGATGACACTACCTGTATGGCAGAAAGCAAAGAAGAACTAAAGAGCTGCTTGATGAAAGTAAAAGAGGAAAGTCAAAAGTTTGGCTTAAAACTCAACATTCAGAAAACTATGATCATGGCATCTGGTCCCATCACTTCCTGGCAAATAGATGGGGAAACAATGGAAACAGTGAGCCTTTATTTTTCTGGGCTCTAAAGCCACTGCTGATGGTGACTGCAGCCATGAAATTAAAAGATACTTCAGAGGAAAAGATATGATCAACCTAGACAGCATATTAGAAAACAGAGATATTACTTTACCAACAAAGGTCCGTCTTGTAAAAGCTTTGGTTTTTCCAGTAGTCATGTATGGATGTGACAGTGGACTATAAAGAAAGCTGAGCACTGAAGAATTGATGCTTTTGAACTGTGGTGCTGGAGAAGACTCTTGAGAGTCCCTTGGGCTGCAAGGACATCCAACCAGTTCATCCTAAAGGAAATTAGTCCTGAATATTTATTGGAAGGACTGATGTTAAAGCTGAAACTCCAATACTTTGGCCATCTGATAAGAAGAACTGACTCATTGGAAAAGACCCAGATGCTGAGAAAATTGAAGGCAGGATGAGAAGGAGATGACAGAGGATGAGATAGTTAGATGGCATCACCAACTAAATAGACATGCATTTGAATAAGCTCTGGGAGTTATTGATAGAGAGGGAAGCCTGGCTGCAGTCCATGTGGTCACACAGTCAGACACAACTAAGCAATTGAATTGGTGTGTTTTCCTATTCATTCATGTTTTCCATCATATATTCAACTAAGTTCGCATTTCAATTTTTTTAATGCAATTCAGTAATCAGTGAAATACATATTTTGATTAGTTACTTTTTAAAAATTTAGATTGTGGTAGATTTATTTGTGTGTGTGTGTGTGTGTGTGCACATGCTCAATCAGTTCTGATATTTTGAAACCCCATGGACTGTACTCTGCCAGGCTCCTCTGTCCTTGGAATTTTCCAGGCAAGAATATTTGCATGGGTTGCCATTTCCTACTCCAGGAAGTCTTCCTGATCCATGGATTAAATCTGAGTATCTTCCCCTCTTGCATTGACAGGAGGATTCTTCACCACTAGCACCACCTAATACATTTGTGGCCCAAAGATGATATTAACAAATTGTAGAAATTTTGGATAAAAGCCAAAATGATGAAGAATATATCCACTATCAATATTTTGTATATTTTTAAAGTCTCATATTGGATATTTCTATATATATTGACATTAGAATCATAGTTATTTGTGTAATTTTATATTCTACTTTATTCATCTAATATTACAAAGCTTAAACATATACCATCATATTATTTTGGTTGTGTGTAGTCCTTTTTTTTAAATAAGTAATAATCTTCACAATATCTCTATGATCGTTTCAGTTCAGTTGCTCAGTCGTGTTCGACTCTTTGCGACCCCATGAATCGTAGAACACCAGGCCTCCCTGTCCATCATCAACACCCGGACTTCACTCAGACTCACGTCCATCCAGTCAGTGATGCTATCCAGCAATCTCATTCTCTGTTGTCTCCTTCTCCTCTTGTCCCCAATCCCTCCCAGCATCAGAGTCTTTTCTAATGAGTCAACTCTTTGCATGAGGCGGCCAAGTACTGGAGTTTCAGCTTTAGCATCATTCCTTCCAAAGAAATCCCAGGGATGATCTCATTTAGAATGAACTGGATGGATCTCCTTGCAGTCCAAGAGACTCTCAAGAGTCTTCCCCAATACAATATTGTAAAGTAATTAGCCTCCAATTAAAATAAATAAATTTAAATTAAAAAAAAACAACAACAAAAAAAAGACTCTTCTCCAACACCACAATTCAAAAGCATCAATTCTTTGGCACTCAGCTTTCTTCACAGTCCAATTCTCACATCCATACATGACCACTGGAAAAACCATAATCTTGACTAGATGGAACTTTGTTGGCAAAATAAGGTCTCTGCTTTTGAATATCCTATCTAGGTTGGTCATAACTTTTCTTCCAAGGAGGAAGTGTTTTTTCATTTCATGGCTGCAGTCACCATTTGCAGTGATTTTGGAGCCCCCCCAAATAAAGTCTGACACTGTTTCTACTATTTCCCCATCTATTTCCCATGAAGTGATGGGACCAGATGCCATGATCTTCATTTTCTGAATGTTGAGCTTTAAGCCAAGTTTTTTGCTCTCCACTTTCACTTTCATCAAGAGGCTTTTTAGTTCCTCTTCACTTTCTGCCGTAAGGGAGGTGTCATCTGCATATCTGAGGTTATTGATATTTCTCCCGCAATCTTGATTCCAGCTTGTGCTTCTTCCAGCTCAGGGTTTCTCATGATGTACTCTGCATAGAAGTTAAATAAGCAGGGTGACAATATACAGCTTTGATGTACTCCTTTTCCTATTTTGAACCAATCTGTTTTTCCATGTCTAGTTCTCACTGTTGCTTCCTGACCTGCATATAGGTTTCTCAAAAGGCAGGTAACGTGGTCTGGTATTCATCAGAGGGCAGATACACTGAAACAATACTCACAGAAAGCTAGTCAATCTAATCACACTAGGACCATAGCATTGTCTAACTCAATGAAACTAAGCCATGGCTGTGGGGCCACCCAAGCAAGACAGGCAGGTCATGGTGGACAGGTATGAAAGAATGTGGTCCACTGAAGAAAGGAATGGCAAACCACTTCAGTATTCTTGCCTTGAGAACCCCATGAACAGTATGAAAAGGCAAAATGATAGGAACTGAAAGAGGAACTCCCCAGGTAGGTAGGTGCCCAATATGCTACTGGAGATCAGTGGAGAAATAACTCCAGAAAGAATGAAGGGATGGAGCCAAAGCAAAAACAGTAGCAATTTGTGGATGTGACTAGTGAAAAAGCAAGGTCTTATGCTATAAAGAGCAGTATTGCATAGGAACCTGGAATGTCAGGTCCATGAATCAAGGCAAATTGGAAGTGGTCAAACAGGAGAGGGCAAGAGTGAACATCGACATTCCAGGAATCAGAGAACTAAAATGGACTGGAATGGGTGAATTTAACTCAGATGACCATTATATCTACTACTATGGGCAGGAATTCCTTAGAAGAAATGGAGTAGTAATCTTTATGATAAATCCTGCTAATTCCTTAGGGCAGAGTTTGGGCAACTATGGCTTGCTGCTTGTGTTTGTAAACAACATTTGATCAGTGAACCCAGCACACTCAGTTGTTTCTGTTTGATATGGTGACTTGCATGTCACAACAGCAGAGTTGAAAAGTTGCATCAGAGACCATATGGCTCCAAAAGCCTAAACTTTTATAGAAAAAAGATTGCTGACTTCTATCTTAGGTGAAATCCTACACACAAATCTTCTTGATCTAGTGATATGCATAATTTCATAATATTTAAGATATTATAAACTTTTTTCTAAAGTTCTGAGTTTTGTTGCAATATTGTATAAGTACCCATCTCAAACCACATTTATCAAGATTCGATATTTCACCTTGAAACTTATACAGTAGTTCAATCTGCCCACTAGTGAATTTAAAAAAAAAAGATTATTCATGTTAAAAATAACTTTTTTTCCATAACAGTTATTTTGATTTTTATATCATAGTTTTCAAATCTCAATATATCATCTTGTCTTTGATCTTCCCCAGGTGTGTGTTCCCTGGGAGTGCCCAGGAAATACATGTAATGTAAGGTGATGCTTGATGTATTTGACAGCAGGAAAGGGATCATCATGAGAAAAGTGAAGCTGTGAGTATCACCCTTCTACTGTGTGTGCACATGAAGATCCCCTGGTATACCAGTAAACATATAAAAGTTTCTCTCCTGCCTCCAAGAGCTTCACCCTTCATCATTAGTTTTGTCACACTACATCATCAAAACAAAAATTCTAGGCTTGTGTGTTCTTTCCATTTTCTATAGAAAAGAGATACCTATGATTTTTTCTATATGTAGATTATCAAATGCTATACCACTAAGGTTTATGAATATATAATTACACATAGGACAACTTTATTTAATGGGGAATGTAAAAGCCTAAAATGGAAAACTACATTTTTCTTACAATTCTCAAATAACTATTCAGTTCAGTTAAGTTCTCAGTCGTGTCTGACTCTTTGCAACTCCATGAACTACAGCATGCCAGGCCTCCCTGTCCATCACCAACACCCACAGTTTACCCAAACTCACATCCACTGAGTCAATGATGCCATCTAACCATCTCATCCAATGTCGTCCCCTTTTCCTCCTGCCTTCAATCTTTCCCAATATCAGGGTCTTTTCAAATGAGTCAGCTCTTCGCATCAGGTGGCCTGATCTGAGGTTAATGATATTTTTCCTGGCAATCTTGATTCCAGCTTGTGCTTCTTCCAGCTCAATGTTTCTCATGATGTACTCTGCATGGAACTTTAATAAGCAGGGTGATAATATACAGCCTTGACATACTCCTTTTCCTATTTGGAACCAGTCTGTTGTTCTGTGTCCAGTTCTAACTGTTACTTTCTGACCTGCATACAGCTTCCTCAAGAGGCAGTTAAGGTGGTCTGGTATTCCCATCTCTTTAATAATTTTCCACAGTTTGTTCTGATCCACACAGTCAAAGGCTTGGGCATAGTCAATAAAGCAGAAATAGATGATTTTCTGGAACTTTCTTGCTTTTTCCATGATCCAGCAGATGTTGGCAATTTGATCTCATGTTCCCCTGCCTTGGAACCAGTCTGTTGTTCTGTGTCCAGTTCTAACTGTTACTTTCTGACCTGCATACAGCTTCCTCAAGAGGCAGTTAAGGTGGTCTGGTATTCCCATCTCTTTAATAATTTTCCACAGTTTGTTCTGATCCACACAGTCAAAGGCTTGGGCATAGTCAATAAAGCAGAAATAGATGATTTTCTGGAACTTTCTTGCTTTTTTGATAACCCAGATATTATACATTAATTATTTTATTTAAAACATTAGTAGGAAGATGGTGTATATGTTAACACTCTGCAACAAATACTAACTAGTATATTTTTTTCAGGCAAACTGTATCAGATAGACAGGGAGATTTCCTTTCTTTGTTTACCCATTTCTTCTTATGATGATATGTAAACTTATAAGTTATGTATTCTTTCCTACTATATCAAATCTTTTTAGTTGAGAAATTAGAAATAAATATTTATAGGAGTAATTGTATTGCCATTTAAAGTGTTATAATTATTGGTTAGTTTGTTAGTTGTGAGAATGAAGGGCTATTGCTAGATATTTTAGAGAAGATAAATATGTTAGTATTTGACCTCTTGCTTTTTTGTCATAAGATTGAATAAATCCTTTCTACAACTTATTAGAGCTCTGGCCATGGTATTTATTCATAAAGAGATTCTTAAAATATGACATTTTTCAAGAAGGGATGACATATTAAAAGGAAATAATGTGCATCTATGGGCCTGAGAGATGATTGGGAAATGAAGATTTAGGTATACTGAGATTTCTAGACGGGACTGATACCAGGATTCCTGTCTGGCACCAAGCTAGTCCCAGTCAGTATTACCCCATTTTTACTGCTTCACTCTCACCTTGAACTAGAAGAAAAGGAAATTTACTAATTGTGTAACCATTTGGCAAGAAACAATACTAAGTGATGTTCATCTGTGAAATGTGAAAAGTGACCCCAGGACCATTGTGACTTTGAATGGAGGGGAAACACTCTGCCTCAATAGTTAGCTAGAATTTTGCCTACCAGAAAGCACTCTCTCACCAGAGTGTTTCAAAATATGAATGGGAATTATTTCTGTCAGAATGAAACCTTTACCTGCTTGTTAATTTATATGTTTACTATGTCTTCAGTTCTATGAAAGAAAGGCCTCTTGAAGTGAGCCTCAGTGATCTACATTTTTATAAACATTTTAAACATTTTTACGTAAATAGAAAACAATTGCTAAAGAACAGATTTCCCACATCCTTCCTCAAACCCAGCTTTTTACTTATGATGGAAAAGTGTGAAAGTCTTATATGTATCTCACATTTTGTAATACATCATATAAGAATTTGTGATGTACTTAATATATAGAACATATACAGAATACACTTACTCTACTGTGTCATTTTGAGGAAAACA
>SJYC01149938.1:0-22850 GCA_006408675.1 Madoqua kirkii | reverse complement strand
ATCATTGAAAAGATTCTTAGGAACCATAAGTAGAAATATGAGTCTCATATATTATGATGTAACACAATGGTGAAAACTAAATGTCTCTAATGTTTACTAGAATTTTCATAAAAGTTGATGCTTAAGTATACAGAAATAATTTTTGATGAATTAATTGATCTATATTTTTTCATTTCTTAACTATCTAAAATCTAGATTTTCATTTTATTTTATGGAATGCCTTTAATTGTCAAAGGTTCTTATTCCTTAGTCACCCAGAACCTAGGGATTATCCTTATAAATAAATGTCCTTTGGTTATAACCTTTGGTAAAAGTGGTTTACCTTACAACAGAAAAAAACTAAAATGTATTCTTGTACTTAGCCATGTCCACTTCTTTGTGACCCCCTGAACGGCAGCCTGCCAAGCTCCTCGGTCCATAGGATTTTTCAGTCAAGAATATTGGAGAAGGTTACCATTTCCTCCTCTAGGGGATCATCCTGGCCCAGGGATTGAACCCACATCTCCAGTGTTTCCTGCACTGCAGGCAGATTTTTTTTACAACTGAGCCACCCGGGAAGCCCTAAAACATATTCTAGAACTCAGCATTTCAGCATGAAGGGCATCTTGCTGGCTACAGAGTCAGTCACACTTCTAGGATTTCCTCTCAAGTGAACCATTTCAATATTATAGATACTTGGTATGGTGGCTCTTATGCTCTTGCTTAGGGTTCATTCAGCTGAATTCTATGTAGTGTGCATTTATTGTGAACCTGTTTCTAACAATTCTGAGTTCACCATTTAGCTAGATTGAAGACTGCAGACTAAGATCCAGGGACAAAATCCAACTCACATGTATTTTTATAAATAAAGTTTTATTGGAAAGTGGGCTTTTCCATTCACTTATTTTACTTTTATCTGGCTGTTTTCACACTATAGCATGAGGATTTGGTACTGTAACAGATACCACATGGCCTATGTGGAAGCCAGAATCCTAAATGGGCCCCTGTGCTTTCTTGCCCTGATTCCCAGGACTGTGGCTGCTGAGCCTGTCTGACATTCACTGTAGCTCAGCCCCTCCCTCTGCCCAATTTTACTTCTTTCACTCCCTTCCACAGGTTATGATCCTTATAAAGGAGGAGCCTTAGCCTGCTTCCTGGAGGACAAACCTATATCACAGAAGTTGATCATCAAATTCACTTATTCTCAAGGGTCTAGGCTTTCTCTATCTCTGTTATTCTTGCTACTTGCAAATAATTGACAAATCTTTAACCATTTATAGGAATGTGGTGATTTTCTTCTGAAAGACTTCCCTTCCTCCCTCCCTCTCTCTCTCCTCTCTCTCTCTCTCTCTCTCTCTCTCTCTGCAATTGCCTTCTTCCCTGGCTTGGTTTCTTACTTAGGAAGGCCTTGATATTGTGGTGTAATTAACATTATAATGTTCTGAATCTTGCACAATGATGCAAGAGTTGGGGCTTTTTAAAGAAAAGCCCCTACAGGTGAGAGTTTCTAAAACTTAAACTTTACCTTAAATACACCTCTAATTTGGAGCCTGGGGTTTCAAAGGAAACAAATTAGCTTTTTCTTATTTTATCTGGCCTCTTATTAATTTTTGAAAGTAGCATTCTGGAAAGATGTCTGATTTGGAGTCAGAAAGTATTGATGAGGGTTTAGAATTAAACAGACCTTATTCGAATTCAGCTTTTCCCATACAAGCTATGTCATCTTGGACAGCTTATACAGCTTCACTAAACCTAATTTATTCAACTGTAAAATGGTGTTATTAACATTGTCATTTTTCTGTGACCAATACATGGAGGAAAAACAGTAAAAACACATGGCCCACTGCCTGGCACAGGTATGTCCTTAATAGCAATATTAGTCACTTTGATTGTTTATTATGTTGGGAATATTGTTACTATTGCTTCATGCTATATATCAATTCTTCTTTAAAACCCATTGACTATTTTACTTAAGATAAAATCCACAATCACTAGCATGGTTTGTAGGGCCCTACGTGACCTGGACATTGTTGCTTAATCCTCTGTCTCAATTTTGCCATTTTTACTCAGTTCCAGACACATTGGCTTCATTTTGTTTTCTTGAATGCAGCAAACTGTCTACCTCAGGGCACTTCCACATGCTGTTCCTATGTATGATATTGCCCCTTTCTCTCTTTAATTTAGCTAATTGCTACCTATCCCCTAAGTTTCTGCTTAAAGGTAGTTTTAAGGGGGGAAAAAAAAAGGTCTGTCTCCTCATTACCATGACCCTTCTTTCAAGTTTAGATTAAGAACACCTTATTTTAACTCAATCCTTTCCCTGGCTTCATAGCATCTATTGTTAGATGTAATTACATGTCTGTGATTTTTTTATGATAATTATTTTGTAATTACATTTCCTATGATCAAATGTAGAATGTAGCTTCCATGACAGCAGGGTCATTACTTATCAACATGATTCCAAACATACAATAGTCCTTGCTCTTAACAGGAATTAAATGAATATTTATCAAAAAATTGGTTGTGTTCTTTATTAGACCAAAATCTTTTTGAAAGCAAGCTGTGTATCACTTTATACCCCAAGGCCTTATATAATGCCTGACATGTATTAGGATCTCAAAAAACATTGGTAAAATAATTAAATAAATGAATAAGTAAATGGCTCTGTTGGAGAAGGGAATGGAAACCCATTCCAGTATTCTTGCCTGGAAAATCCCATGGACAAAAGAACCTGGCAAGCTACAGTCCATGGGGTCACAAAAATCAGACAGCACTTGGTGACTAAACCCACCACAAATGGTTCTATAGTTTTCTCTTATTAGATATAGTAACTACATAAGAAAAAGTATAAAAGTGTGTTAGAAGGTAAAACCTTGATAATGTTTGCATATGCCAACATAAATAGTATTATTTAATTCCATGCTCACTTGTTAGCTTCGGTTCTAGGAAAAAAAAAAGAAATTAGAATATTTCATAAAATTTAGAACTAACACCCCCAAAAGATGTCCTATTCATTATTGGGGACTGGAATGCAAAAGTGGGAAGTCAAGAAACACCTGGGATAATAGGCACGTTTGGCCTTGGAGTATGCAGTGAAGCAGGACAAAGGCTAAAAAAGTTTTGTGAAGAGAACACACTGGTCATAGCAAACACCCTCTTCCAACAACACAAGAGAAGACCCTGCACAGGGACATCACCAGATGGTCAACACCGAAATCAGATTGATTAGATTCTTTGCAACCAAAAATGGAGAAGCTTTATAGAGTCAGCAAAAACTAGACCAAGAGCTGACTGTGGCTCAGATCATGAACTCCTTAGTGCCAAATGGAGACTTAAATTGAAGAAAGTAGGGAAAACCACTAGACCATACCTGTATGACCTAAATTAAATTCCTTATTATTATACAGTGGAAGTGAGAAATAGATTTAAGGGACTAGATCTGATAGATAGAGTACCTGATGAACTATGGATGGAAGTTCATGACATTGTACAGGAGACAGGGATCAAGACCATCTCCATGGAAAAGAAAAGCAAAAAAGCAAAATGGCTGTCTGAGGAGGCCTTACAATAGCTGTGAAAAGAAGAGAGATGAAAAGCAAAGGAGAAAAGGAAAGATATAAGCATTTGAATGCAGAGTTCCAGAGAATAGCTAGAAGAGATAAGAAAGCCTTCTTTAGTGATCAATGCAAAGAAATAGAGGAAAAGAACAGAATGAGAAAGACTAGAGATCTCTTCAAGAAAATTAGAGATACCGAGGGAACATTTTATGCAAAGATGGGCTCGATAAAGGACAGAAATGGTATGGAACAGAAGCAGAAGATATTAAGAAGAGGTGGCAAAGATACAAAGAAGAACTGTACAAAAATGATCTTCAAGACCAAGACAATCACTATGGTGTGATCACTCACCTAGAGCCAGATATCCTAGAATGTGAAGGAAAGTGGACCTTAGAAAGCATCACTACAAAAAAAGCTAGGGGAGGTGATGGAATTCCAGTTGAACTATTTCAAATCCTGAAATATGATGCCGTCAAAGTGCTGCACTCAATATGCCAGCAAATTTGGAAAATTCAGCAGTGGCCACAGGACTGGAAAAGATCAGTTTTCATTTCAATCCCAAAGAAAGGCAATGCCAAAGAATGCTCAAACTACCACACAATTGCACTCATCTCACACGCTAGTAAAGTAATGTAGCAAATTTGGAAAATTCAGCAGTGGCCACAGGACTGGAAAAGATCAGTTTTCATTTCAATCCCAAAGAAAGGCAATGCCAAAGAATGCTCAAACTACCACACAATTGCACTCATCTCACACGCTAGTAAAGTAATGTTCAAAATTCTCCAAGCCAGGCTGTAAGCTCATTTTAGAAAAGACAGAGGAACCAGAGATCAAATTGCTAACATCCACTGGATCATCAAAAAAGCAAGAGAATTCCAAAAAAACCATCTATTTCTGCTTTATTGACTATGCCAAAGCCTTTGTGTGGATCACAATAAACTGGAAAATTCTGAAACAGATGGGAATACCAGACCATCTGACCTGCCCCTTGAGAAAACAATATGCAGATCAGGAAGCAACAGTTAGAACTGGACATGGGATAACAGACAGTTTCCAAATAGGGAAAGGAGTACATCAAGGCTGTATATTGTTACCCTGCTTATTTAACTTATATGCAGAGTGTATCATGAGAAATATTGGGCTGGAAGAAGTACAAGCTGGAATCAAGATTGCCAGGAGAAATATTAATAACCTTAGATATACAGATAACACCACTCTTATGGCAGACAATGAAGAGGAACTAAAAAGCCTTTTGATGAAAGTGAAAGTGGAGAGTGAAAAAGTTGGCTTAAAGTTCAACATTCAGAAAACGAAGATCATGGCCTCTGGTCCCATCACTTCATGGCAAATAGATGGGGAAACAGCGGAAACAGTATTAGACTTTATTTTGGGTGGCTCCAAAATCACTGCAGATGGTGATTGCAGCCATGAAATTAAAAGACACTTATTCCTTGGGAGGAAAGTTATGACCAACAAGGCTGTTTTTTCAAGTGGTCATGCATGGATCTGAGAGTTGGACTGTGAAGAAAGCTGAGCACCGAAGAATTGATGCTTTTGAACTGTAGTGTTGGAGAAGACTGTTGAGAGTCCCTTGGACTGCAAGGAGATCCAATTAGTCCATTCTAAAGGAGATCAGTCCTGAGTGTTCTTTGGAAGGACTGATGCTAAAGCTGAAACTTCAGTACTTTGGCCATATCATACGAAGAGTTGACTCATTGGAAAAGACTCTGATGCTGGGAAGGACTGGGAGCAGGAAGAGAAGGGAACGACAGAGGATGAGATTACTGGATGGCATCACCGACTGGATGTACAAAGGGTTTGGGTGAACCCCGGGAGTTGGTAATGGACAGGGAGGGCTGGTGTGCTGCAATTCATGGGATCGCAAGGAGTCAGACATGACTGAGCAACTGACCTGAACTGAATTGAAGAAGAGTTATAAAAGAATAAGAGAAGTTTTAGATGTAATTTGGTATACATAGCTAGAGGTTTTGATTGGAGTTGCATATCTGTTTTTATACTGGATATTGAAGCTAGTTTTGGCAAGAAAGCTTTAGCGTAACTTACTCCAACAGAAATGGTGGTAATGGTGGTTTTAATCTATTCTACCTTTATACTCTCATGTAAAATTTGGACTGTTTTACAACCAACACTTTCTTTATTTGAACATTTAATTGATTTCAACTAAAATTGATATGATGGTTTTAAACTTGGCTATTGATTCCACCATTCTGAAAACATCTGGAAA
Source organism: Madoqua kirkii (assembly GCA_006408675.1). Taxonomy (NCBI): domain Eukaryota; kingdom Metazoa; phylum Chordata; class Mammalia; order Artiodactyla; family Bovidae; genus Madoqua; species Madoqua kirkii. Next base: position 17,069 of record SJYC01149938.1, on the reverse strand, counting down.
ATGTGGTCTCCAGTGAGCACAGATCAAAATAGTTAATGTATTACAATGATTCCCCAGTGCAGCTTCTATGAAAATTTATTTTTGCTATCTCAATTGCAGGGCTTTCACTTGACATGATTAAATCCAGTTATAGAGACAACAAAACTTCTTAACATAACTATCAGCTTACTCCTTGCAGCTGTTTTTCTTGAATGAACAGAAAGGGACAAGGAAGGGGCAGCATGGAAAACTTTAATGATTTCTTTTCAATTGACATTTATGTAAATATAGGAGCATCACTATAGTTGATAAGAAATTACATAGTTATGAACACAGCATTTGCTGTATCAAAGCTTCAAAAGACAATGTTGTTTGAGAGTGACAATGTCTCCAATGACATTTTGAATATATAGATTTTCAAAAATTTTTCTTGTGCAGCATATGATCTGCCTTCAGCAAACTAATCCAAGTACACACACACACACACACACACACACACACACACACACACACACACAATCTTGTTATTCTTATCATTTTTGGTGCCCTAAAAAGTGTTGCAGTTTTTGAAGGAACTTACAAATAAAGAATTCAATGAAATGTTTAAAAAGTTAAATGTGTGATATAAGTTACTTGAATCACACTGCATGAATCTTACATTTTATTATGATGCATAAAGAGTATTATAATAAATATTTCATGGCAACTCATAAAATCTGTTATTACTATTTGTGTTTCTGTAATTCAATAGACATACCATAAAAACATTTGTATGAAGATATGTTTTCCTTTTTGTTAAATATGTGGAGTTTTTTTTTAATAAATCAATTTTATACCACAGTCTTGCATACCTGATGTGTGTCCTTAATGCTCTTTCATAAAGGCAGCCTTTAAACTTTTAGCTAATGCAAGGAAATTTGATTTACTAAAATATGCACCTTGATTGCCATAGGAAAATGTTTACAGAGGTTTGCAGTATTAAAATTACTTCCAATTTATTTTTACTTAACCTTCAGATGATTGACTAATGTCAGAAGGTTCTATATTTATAAGCAAACACATTGATGGGGATATCATTAACCTACTCTATTCATGTGTAAATATTAGTTTTCTATGTTTCTGATAATACATAAAGGAAATTATTATAGTAGCAGGGAAGTTTTGTTGACATCAATCCTAATGCTAAAACAATAGTGAGCTCCCTGGGCTAAGGAAATCTGTTATTGAAACATCATAGATAGATATTAAATATGAAAACAATAAAGAAACTGTACAATGCTTTTTCTGTGTAATCATTTTTCATTTTGTCTTTGTGCTTTATTGAGTTAATTTTGGCTCAAAGCTCCAAATGAATTGAAAAAAAAATTTTAGACATAGAAGAATGAGAAATTAACCTGAGATATAGTCAGTCTGATACTAAGCTTGCAGCTTTTATTTTTAGAGTTAGACAACATTAAATATGTCCTATTGTGTTTCCATTTTTGTGTGTTTGCTTGGTTGGTTTCTGCCATATTACTCATTTCACGTTTTCCTGTCAATTGTTTAACTGTAAGTCACTCCTTATTTTTCTTCGTTACCAGAACTTGTTCACTGAGTTGTTCTTGGTGGTATCTTGCATTCTTTTTTTTCTCCTATCACTCTTCAGCTTTTCTATTCTTATCTTAAGGAATATTATCTGTTCCCATTGTTTCAACTATCAACTCTAGAAGAAACTTTGACATCCATAATTCCAATCAACATTTCCTTCAAAATGCAGAATGATATGCAACATTTGTAAAAATTTCTTCCTTGACACAACAAAGAAAATCTGTAAATCAAATCTGGCTCTTCACTGTCCTTTTCCAAAATATTATCTCTGTAGGAGAGGAAAAGACTAAATCAGAATTTCTAGCCCTAAAGGTCTTCAGCTAGTGCAGAAGAAACAAAAAACAGTGGGAGAAGAAAAGAGATTGCACAGAATTTCTGGGATGTATGAAACAATCTTTTCTATAACAGAGAAGAGATTCCAGAATTGTTCTAAGCAGAGTGTTGAAGCGTACCAGTGTTCTATAAGGCCACAGCAGTCTTAGGTAAAAACAATACCCTGAGCTTGGTTTTCCCCTGTTGGATTGACAGAAGCAAGGATACAATAAAAAGCAGAACATTTCCTCTAATAACTGTTAGAGACAGATGCAGAAGTGCATTAGACTTTCCAAATATTATCTTCAGTGTTCCAAATGTGAGTTAGTCAAGTATCATTTTAGATGTGGAGACTTTTTTCTGATTTTCTGTGATTTGTGCCACCATAAAATCAACTTGGTAGAAGAGTTGAGAAAAAGGAATAGTCTTACGTTGGTAACAGCAAGCGGGGGCAGCAAAAACAACAGATGAGGTGGGTCCAGTACATGGGGAAGCATTTCACAAACTCCAGCACTGATAGTGATATTAAAAATGCACACTTGTCTCACACAGATCACTTCAATATTCTATTGTGAACCAGAAAAAAATCGGGAAAAGTGGGGGAAATGTAATAACTAAAACAATACAGTGGGAGACCTAAGTCAAAATACCTTTATTTGTTAATAATCTATATCACCTCTACAGCTCTTTTAGAAAATGTTCTTAAGAAATTGGCACTGTCATACATTTAATCAACCAAGTGAGAAAAGTGGGAGTCATCTTAATGTCTCTTTGAACTAGGTCTACTCTTGCTCTGATTATCTCTACCATGCTGGCGCTTGGGGTTTCATTATTACTACATGGCATTTTTACAGCAGCTTGCATTTCTGAACTTTGAGGTTGCCTTCTTATACCTCTTCCATCCACATTTCTGTTAGTAATCTTTCTAAAATATACATTTGGTTATTTCAACATCTTCTAATGTTTTCTAACATTATAAACTTCACTTTGTTAGTCTGGTAAAAGAGACTTTATACTCTGCCCTTTGATTTCCAATAAAGTATCTGCCATTCCAGACTATAAGGCACAACAAGCCTCCAGTTTCTTCCTTCCACACTCGCAGACCCAGTATATCATATCCTATACATGTTTCAATAATTTGCTAACTTTAAGGAGGGAAATTTTTTTTTCCTTTTCTCTCTTGCTTCTTTTAGCTGATGAAAATATTAAAATGACACAAGGCAGAGTAACAGGAGATAATCAGATTTAATTTTATGTATACAGAGATCTCATAAGAGTTTGAGCCAAAAGGACAATTAGTTGAAGTAAAATAATATGCCATCCTGGACCAAAGAGAAGAGGAGAGGTCTGGAACTTCAAAGGGAATAAAGACAATTCACAGAGAGATTAAAAAAGAAAGAGCACAAATATTTGGTAAACAAATATTTGCAGGGCCATACAGAAAAACTAGCTTCCCAGATGGCCCAAGAGATAAAGAATCCATCTGTCAAAGCAGAAGACACAAGAGACATGGGTTCAATTCCTGGATCAGGAAGATCCATGGAGTAGTAAATTGTAACACACTCTAGTATTCTGGCTGGGAAAATTCCAGGACAGAGGAGACTGATGGATTACAGTTCATGGGGTTGCAAAGAGTCAGACACTACTGGGCATGCATGCACAACATACAGAAACAATGGGATACAGAAAACAATTTTGATAAACTTTGATAGACTTTGCTAGATTTTTCCACGTCCACTACCCCTAGTTCATACTGTGCTGTCGTTATCTGTAGTGATATCTATGGTGTTCTTTTTCTGGGACAGATTTTTTCATCTAAATATTTTAGGTAGTTAATGGAGAGGTAAAAAAGAAAAAAACTTCCTGACTTATTTCTTAAAAATATTCAATATAAAACAATCCTCATGCCAAAAAGATACATTTTGAGATGGCAAATTTTGCTCCTCTATGCTAATCCAGTACCTCTTGAAAGGGATTTTCATTGAACCCTCCTCTCTTTTTTGGCTTTCATAAACAGAACTAGTGACTAATATATTATCTGTCTAAAATTTTTTTAACAGTATAGCAAAAGATTGAAATATGATCATATTCTTAAATCTGATAATTACATATCTAAAAATTTGTCTTAGCTACAATACCTACTTTTTATTCATTGATCTACCTTATAATGATAATTTTGTGACTTACAGTAAGAAAATATATGTTCTTCTCCATTCTGCACAGAATTCTGAAAATTCTTGGAATTTCCGAATGATAAGAACTGTGTCTTTGTATTACTAAAACTAGCTACTTTAAACTTATTAACCATGTTAATGGGTTACTTTTGGAGAGTCCTTGAGGATTTTCCAGGGGAACCAACCAAGTGATTAAAGTTTGGACTTTTCATCAGTCCGTCACAACTTCTGGGGAAGGGAAAAGTAATGTTTGAATTAATCACTAAAGGCAAATGATTGAATCAGTTTTGCCTGGGTAATGTAGATTTCATAAGAAAATCTAAAAGAATTAGATTTGGAGAGCTCCAGGTTGATGAGCCAGAATGGATTCATGTGCTGGGGGAGTGGCAAGTCTCACACTCCATAAAGACAGAAGGTCCTGTGGTTGGGACCCTGTCAGACTCTGCCTTATATATTTCTTCACCTATCTATTCATTTGTATCTCTTAATACCTTTTGTGAAAAAATAGTAATCTAGTCAGTAAACTGTTTTCCTGATTTCTGTGAGCAGCTCTACCTAATTAATTGGACCCAGGGTCAGGATAGTGGAAACCTCCAGTTTATAGTGCACCCAAGGAAGTGTGGGTGAAATCTGATTTATAAACGGTCAGTCAGAAGCATAGGCAATAACTTGGACTTGCAGTTAGCATCTGAAATGAAGAAGAGGACAATTTTGTGATATTGAACCATTAACCTATAGGATCTGAAGTTAACCCCAGATAGCATCAGAACTGAATGTATTTGGAATACCCAGCTAATGTCACAGAATTTCTTGATGTAGGAAGAAAAAAATCCCACATATTTGGTGATCAAAATTGAAGAATTCAGAATAGTGCTTGAATATACAGAAAACAGTTTTCTTTCCTAAATGATATTTAAACATTTTTTAAAAGTAATGATCATAGACTAAGAAGATTATTAAAAATTAAGAAATTACTGTACCACTAAAATCACTCAATAAATATTAAATCAATGACATTGCCAATGACTATTGGATAATGATGGCTGTCAAATACATTAGTGTATAATACTCTATACATTATGTGATACCAATTTTATCAATGACTGCTAGTATATAAAGACTTACTTCACCAACATCTGTGAATACATTTATCTTTGTTAATATTGTTTCCAATTTTTTAAATTAAGAACTGTATATATTAAAGACTTTCTTTCATTAAATCATTCTGAAAATTACCAAGAGCATACTTACAGATCTTTTTTGACTTTGGAGGGGGTTATACCCTGATATAGTATTAACATTTTGAAATTATCATAAATTGAAAATGCATATAGTACACCTACCTACTGAACGCCTAACCTACCTTAAACATGCTCAGAACACTTATATTAGCCTATAATTGGGCAAAATCATATAACACTAACTTTGCTTTATAATAAAGTGCTAAATATCTCATGTGATTTATAGAATACTGTACTGGAGGTGTTTAGATATATACTTTTTGAATTTCATATTCAGCTTCATTTACTTAGGATGCACAGTACCTTGTTACCAGGTGGTCTTAAGTAGAGTAAATTCTAGTATTACGTGCATGCTATACCTGGAACTGCTTTTCTTCTCTGCACTTGTTGTTCTAGTCTACTCAAGTTTGAATACAAAATGTCATAGATTGAGCTGCTTAAACCGCACAAATATACTTCTCACAGTTCTAGAGGTTGGGGAGTCCAAAATCAAGGTGCCAGATAATTTAGTACCTGGTGGGACCTCTCTTCCTGGCTTGCAGAAGTCTGCTTTATGTTGTGTGCTCACATGGTGAAGAGCTCTGGTTCTCTTCCTCTTCTGTTTAGGGCACCAACTCTATCTGATTATGGCTTTACCCTATGTCCTCATTTAATTTTAATTACCTCCTGAAGGCCCTATCTCCATATACAGTTGCATTCAAAGTTAAGACTTCAACATATGAATTTTAAGGGAACACAATTCAGTCCATAGCATTACCATCAATTATTCATCTGTTTATAAAAATTGACTGAGTACGTAGGGTTACACAGGGAACAGAGGATACAAGTCTGAATTACGAAGGCTCCCAGTATGAAAGGAACACACATTCTTGAAGGAAAGAGAAGTACATCAACAAATAATGGATAGAGTCTGATAAATGCTATAACAGGATTACTTAGAATACACTTTCAAAAACAATGAGTAATTATTTGTTTACTGAAAAGTGACATTGCTCCTGGTATTTGAGAATAGGTATAGACTTCCCTCATAGCTCAGTTGGTAAAGAATCTGCCTGAATGTAGGAGATCTGGGTTTGATTCCTGGGTTGGGAAGATTCCCTGGAGAAGGAAATGGCAATCCACTCCAATATTCTTGCCTGGAAAGTCCCATGGACAGAGGAGCCTGGTGGGCTACAGTCCATTGGGTCCCAAGAGTTGGACATGACTTAGCAACTAAACCACCACCATAGCAAATTAAGAGGCACATATTGCAAAACAGGCCTTGGAAGGTAAAAGAAAAAAAAAATAGAGTATTATATGCTTGGAGATTTCTATGTTGTTTATTACGTTTAAAGCATTTGTGTGTGTGTGCTAAGTCACTTCAGTCATGTCCAATTATTTGTGATTCTATGGACTGTAGCCTTCTAGGCTTTTCTGTCCATGGGATTCTCCAGGCAAGAATGCTGGAGTGGGTTGCCTTGCCCTTCTCCAGGGGAACTTCCTAACCCAGGGATCAAACCCAGGTCTTCTGCATTATAGGCAGTTTATTTACCATCTGAGCCACTAGGGGAGCCCGCATTTTAGTATAGTTATAGTTTAAACTGTATTGAACATAATATTATCTAGTTGAACCAAGAATATTGGAAATCCAGGGGCAAATTTCAATGTAGGACATGAAGTTGGAAGGCTGTGGACTGGATAAAGGTTAAGCGTATGAGAGAACTGCAGAACTCTAGGGCCTCAAAAGTACAACAGTTTGTTACTCTATACTTTCTGGACTCAGACTGCTCTTCCAAGCTTGAAGAATGATTTCATTCTCCAAGATCTACACCAGTGAAGACTTCTAAAATCCTAGTTAGAAATTTTAGAATCTAACAACTTTTATTTTTCTGAAAACTTTCCATAATTTCTAATCTATAGTTCTTTAGTTTGTTCTTATATATTTGCACTCTATCCTTCATATGTATTTTTATTCATTCAATGAATATTTATTGAACATCTACTATTCAGGTAGCTTTCTAGTGTCTTGTTACACAAAATTTAAATATATGCTCTCAAAAATATTGTGTTCTTTCTTGAAGGAGGCAGTCAAGTTCAGGAACAGAATGTAGAGAATTTCAAAGCTCTGCTGCTGCTGCTGCTGCTGCTGCTAAGTTGTTTCAGTCATGTCCAACTCTGCGCAATCCCATAGATGGAAGCCAACCAGGCTCTCCCGTCCCTGGGACTCTCCAGGCAAGAGTACTGGAGTGGGGTGCCATTGCCTTCTCTGTTCAAAGCTCTAGTCCAGACTTTATTCTAACGTTATAATATTCAGTTATTTCATGTATATCTGGCCCAGATTAGAAGACAAAGAACTGCAATCTGGTTCAACAAGTCCCTCAGTCTAAAGAACAAAGAATTCTCTATTCACCTTTTAAGAAGTTTTGTTTGAATGGTTGAGAAAATTGAGCACACATTTTTCAAATGGCTGATATCTCCATAGAATATATTTCTTTATTTCTTTCCTTAAGTGAAAGAAATTATAGTTTCAGTTAAAAACACATACTGTTTTTTTTTATTTAATTTTCATTATTACCATGGCCCTGCATATATTCCATTGTGTTAATTTTTGAAAGCAGTGTAAAATGTGTTCTTTCTAACCTTCAGTTCAGTTCAGTTGCTCATTCGTGTCCGACTCTTCGGGACCCCGTGAATCGCAGCATACCAGGCCTCCCTGTCCATCACCAACTCCCGGAATTCACTCAGACTCACGTCCATCGAGTCCGTGATGCCATTCAGCCATCTCGTTCTCGGTCGTCCCTTTCTCCTCCTGCCCCCAATCCCTCCCAGTATCAGAGTCTTTTCCAATGAGGCAACTCTTCGCATGAGGTGGCCAAAGTACTAGAGTTTCAACTTTAGCATCATTCCTTCCAAAGAAATCCCAGGATTGATCTCCTTCAGAATGGATTGGTTGGATCTCCCTGCAGTCCAAGTGACTCTCAAGAGTGTTCTCCAACACCACAGTTCAAAAGCATCAATTCTTCGGCGCTCAGCCTTCTTCACCATTCAACTCTCACATCCATACATGACCACAGGAAAAATCATAGCCTTGACTAGATGGACCTTATTCGGCAAAATAATGTCTCTGCTTTTGAATATGCTATCTAAGTTGGTCATAACTTTTCTTTAGGGATAACCTTTTACTGATGATTTCCAACTTAAAATCAATTCCAACCTAATAATCTTCTAAATATATCCATTAGAAAGTTCAGTTTTGTTCATGGTTAAATCAATTTGATGTTCTTATCTGAAAGAATTTTATATATTTTAAAATAGAGGATTTTGTCTTAAGCTTATTAGATTTTAGCACACCAATTTTACATTACTAAAATGGTTTGATTTTTAAAGCATCAGACAGTAATGCAAAGATTTTCAGATCAAGCAAGATATGTTCCATTTTTAATGTCATTTGGGTGAAATGAGATACACTTTCTTAGCTCATAGTCTTAGTAGAATATTTCAATAATGTTTTTATTCAAGTTTGGTGGCTACAATTTATCAGTTGATGAGTAAACTATATGTTAGCTTTGTTTAGTAGTAAAGCTAGGTTTAATTATATAGCAGAAAACACTACTGGAGAAATAAAATGACCAGTAAGTAGCCTTACTAATGTATTTTCATAGGAGAGTTTAGAATGTTTTTATTTTACACACATATCTGTTAGATTTCCACACCGCCAAAGATTAGCATTACTGAGATGCATAAAAGGCAGAGAAACCATGGCATCCTACCACATCTGGCATGTGATCCCATATCATTGGTTGTTACTCCAACCGCTCTCTTCAACACTTGTCTCTTGTTTTCCTACTTGCAATAGGTGAATTTACTCATCAGTGATATCACTGAATACTCGAGAGCTCTAGTTGAGGTGTGAGCCTCAAGGATTTTCAGAGTATTTTTCCTTTGGCAGAAGGCAAAGAGGCTGACTCTTCTGGTCAGAGGTAGAGTCTAGGGGAATAAAGAGAAAAGCAATATCCCAGTGAAACTGGCTGTGTGGGAATCAAAACTTGAATTTTGTATGTCCTTTTTACAGTTAGAATCTGCCTGAATGCAAGAGACCTGGCTTCAATCCCTGCATCAGGAACATCTCCTGGAGAGTGAAATGGTAACCCACACTCCACTATTCTCGCCTGGGAAATCCCATGGACAGAGGAGCCGGCAGGCTAGAGTCCCTGGGGTTGCAAGGATAAGACATGACTTAGTGACTAAACCACCACCACCACTTAATGTTAAGTAACGTTTACCTGTGAATTATCAAGGAAAACTTGTCTTCAGAATATTCAGAAAGAGTAGATTTATTCTTATTTCAAATTAGATCCTTAAGAGTGCTATATTCTCTGATTATAAAGATAGTCTCCAGTAGACTGAAAGAGAGTTAGAGTCAAAGATATTGGGGAGTTGGTACCTAAAAGGATCCTTCTTAGCCTTTTCTTTCAAAACTTAACTTTTACAAAGAGGCTTATATTATTATACTCCCTCCCAGAACACAGGAAGAAGTTGACATTTATTGTTTTCAGATTTAATGTCTTTGGCTCATTTTTAATGCCTGTCAAAGTTCCTCCAAACTCTGATTCTGTCACTCAGCTGATTCCATCTATATTCAGACACGGTCTGTGCATCAGCAGTGTCATCTCCTCGTGTGGATGCGTGGCTCAGTCACTCAGTCATGTGTGACTCTTTTCGGCTCCGTGAACTGTGGCAGCACATTGGCTCCTCTGCCCATGGAATTTTCCAGGCATGGATACAGGAGCAGGCTGCCATGTCCTATGTCAGGAAATCATCTCCTCCCAGGGAGCAAACCCAGATCTCTTGAATTGAAAGGCAGATTCTGTACTGTGCCACACAGGAAGCCCATCTTCATCTAGATGTAGATTGTACACACTGAATATAGTCAAATAGTGTGACTCTAGAAAACTCCAACCCAGTTGACATAAGTTTCATTATCTAGCATATTCTTCATGAATGGTCTTTTAATAATGAATGGCATAATATAAAGTTTTGTCATAAATCTATACAGTTGTATTATTGTCTGTTTCCTACAGTTTCATCTGATTTACATGAATATCATCCACTAATTCATTTTCTGGACAAGGGAGACAAGTTGCCTCTAAGTAAAATCCAGGTGTCTATTCAGTTCAGTCGCTCAGTCATGTCTGACTCTTGCAACCCCATGAATTGAAGCACACCAGGCCTCCTTGTTCATTACCATCTCTCAGAGTTCACTCAGACTCATGTCCATCAAGTTCATGATGCCATCTAGCCATCTCATCCTCTGTTGTTCCCTTCTCCTCCTGCCCGTAATCCCTCCCAGCATCAGAGTCTTTTCTAATGAGTCAACTCTTTGCATGAGGTGGCCAAAGTGCTGGAGTTTCAGCTTTAGCATCATGCCTTCCAAAGAACTCCCAGGATTGATCTCCTTCAGAATGGACTGGTTGGATCTCCTTGCAGTCCAAGGGACTCTCAAGAGTCTTCTCCAACACCACAGTTCAAAAGCATCAATTCTTCAGCACTCAGCCTTCTTCACAGTCCAACTCTCACATCCATACATGACCACAGAAAAAAACCATATACCCTTGACTAGACAGATGTTATTCGGCAAAATAATGTCTCTGCTTTTGAATATGCTATCTAGGGTGGTCATAACTTTCCTTCCAAGGACTAAGCGTCTTCTAATTTCATGGGTGCAGTCACCATCTGCAGTGATTTTGGAGCCCAAAAAAGTAAAGTCTGACACTGTTTCCACTGTTTCCCCATCCATTTCCCATGAAGTGATGGTACCAGAGGCCATGATCTTCGTTTTCTGAATGTTGAGCTTTAAGCCAACTTTTTCGCTCTCCTCTTTCACTTTCATCAAGAGGCTTTTGAGTTCCTCTTCACTTTCTGCCATAAGGGTGGTGTCATCTGCATATCTGAGGTTATTGATATTTCTCCTGGCCATCTTGATTACAGCTTGTGTGCCATGATCTTCGTTTTCTGAATGTTGAGCTTTAAGCCAACTTTTTCGCTCTCCTCTTTCACTTTCATCAAGAGGCTTTTGAGTTCCTCTTCACTTTCTGCCATAAGGGTGGTGTCATCTGCATATCTGAGGTTATTGATATTTCTCCTGGCCATCTTGATTACAGCTTGTGTTTCTTCCAGTCCAGTGTTTCTCATGATGTACTCTGCATATAAGTTAAACAAGCAGGGTGACAATATACAGCCTTGACATTCTCCTTTTCCTATTTGGAACCACTGTTGTTTCATGTCCAGTTACATCTGTTGCTTCCTGACCTGCACATAGGTTTCTCAAGAGGCAGGTTAAGTGCTCTGGGATTCCCATCTCTTTCAGATTTTTCCACAGTTTATTGTGAGCCTTTTTACAGTCAAAGGCTTTGGCATAGTCAATAAAGCAGAAATAAATGTTTTTCTGGAACTCTCTTGCTTTTTCCATGATCCAGTGGATGTTGGCAATTTGATCTCTGGTTCCTCTGCCTTTTCTAAAACCAGCTTGAACATCAGGGAGTTCATGGGTCATGTATTGCTGAAGCCTGACTTGGAGAATTTTGAGCATTTCTTTACTAGCATGTGAGATGAGTGCAATTGTGTGGTAGTTTGAGCATTCTTTGACACTGCCTTTCTTTGGGACTGGAATGAAAACTGACGTTTTCGAGTCCTGTGGCCACTGCTGAGTTTTCCAAATTTGCTGGCATATTGAGTGCAGCACTTTCACAACATCATCTTTCAGATGTCTATCCTGTACACTTATTTATCAGGCTAGAAACCCAGCAGAAAATATTTATATAGAATTATTTTATGGTCAAAGTTTTAAAATGCAACTTTATTTAAAATACAAATTTTTTTTGTCATTTAGCCCTTTTTATGATCCAACTCTCACATTCATATGTGACTACAGGAAAAATCATAGATAGACCATTATCAGCAAAGTAATGTCTCTGCTTTTTAATGTTTTCCATAGCTTTGCTTCCAAGGAGCAAGAGTCTTCTAATTTTGTGCCTGCAGCTACCAGCTGAGGTGATTTTGGAGTCCAGGAACCTAAAATCTGTTGCTGTTTCCATTGTTTCTCCATTTTCTACCATGAAGTGATGGGATCAGATGCCATAATCTTAGCTTTTTGAATGTGGAGTTTTAAGTCAGCTTTTCCACTCTTCTCTTTTACATTCATAAAGAGGCTCTTTAGACCCTCTTCACTTTGTGCCATAAGGGTGGTCTCATCTGCATATCTAAGGTTACTGATATTACTCCCAGCAATTTTGATTCCAGCTTGTCCTTCACCCAGCCCAGCATTTCACCCGATGTACTCTGCATATAAGTTATATAAGCAGGGTGACAATATACAGCCTTAATATACTCCTTTCCCAATTTGGAACCGGTCTGTTGTTCCATGTCTGGTTCTAACTGTTGCTTCTTGACCTGCATGCAGCTTTCAGAGGAGGCAGGTAAGGTGGTCAGGTATTCTCATCTCTTTAAGTATTTTGCACAGTTTGTTGTGATCCACACAGTCAAAGGCTTTAGCATAGTCAATGAAGCAGAAGTAGATGTTTTTCTGGAATTCTCTTATTTTTTTCTATGATCCAGTGGATGTTAGTAATTTGATTTCTGGCTGCTCTGCCTTTTCTTTCTATTCTTTCAACATCCGGCTTGAACATTTGAAAGTTCTTGGTTCACGTACTGTTGAAGCCTCACATGGAGAATTTAGAGCACTACTTTGCTAGCGTGAAATGAGAGCAATTGTAAGTTAGTTTGAATATTCTTTGATATTGTCCTCCTTTGGTACTGGAGTAAAAGCTGATCTTTACCACTGCTGTGGCCAATGCTGAGTTCTTCAAATTTGCTGACATACTGAGTGTAGTACTGTAACAGCATCATTTTTTAGAATTTGAAATAGCTCACCTGGAATTCCATCACCTCCATTAGCCTTGTTCACACCCCAAGATGTCTGGCTCTAGGTGAGTGATAACACTATTGTGATTATCTGGGCTGTGAAGATCTTTTTTGTACAGTTCTTCTGTGTATACTTGTCATCTCTTCTTAGTATCTTCTGCTTCTGTTAGGTTCATACCATTTCTGCCCTTTATTGTGCTGTCTTTGCATGAAATATTCCCTTATTATATCTAGTTTTTTGAAGAGAGCTCTAGTCTTTTGTATTTTATTGTTTTCCTTTACTTCTTTGCACTGATCACTTATCTCTCCTTGCTATTCTTTGGAACTCTGAATTCAGATAGATGCATCTATCCTTTTCTCCCTTGCCTTTCACTTCCCTTCTTTTCTCAGCTATTTGTAAGGCCTCTTCAGACAGTTGTTTTGCCTTGTTGTATTTATTTCTCTTGGGGATAATTTTGATCACTGCCTCCTGTATAATGTCGTGAACTTCCATCCGCAGTTCTTTAGGCACTCTGTCTATCAGATCTAATCCCTTGGATCTATTTATTGCTTCAACTGTATCATCACAAATGATTTGATTTAGGTCACACCTTAATGGTCTAGTGGTTTTTCCTACCTTCTTCAATTTATGTCTGAATTTGGCAGTAAAGATTTCATGATCTGAGCCACAGCCAGCTCCTGGCCTTGTTTTTACTGATTGTATAGAGCTTCTCCATCTTCCACTGCAAAGAATGTAATCCATCTGATTTCAGTATTGAGCATCTTGTGATATCCATTTGTAGAGTCATTTCTTGTGTTGTGTCACTATCACCAGTGCATTCTCTTGGCAAAACTTTGTTAGCCTTTGTCCTGTTTAATTTTGTACTCCAAGTCCAAACTTTTCCACTTCACCCAAAACTCTCTGAGATGCAATACGGTGCTGGTATTTAGAGGTTTGATTTTGTCAATAATATTTCTGTTTGCTATATTCAGAGATGTAATTTGTTATATATGTATACACACACACACACACACACACACACACATACACATATGACTGAAAGAGGGTGTGAGTCTGGCTGCTCGCTGCTCAAAAGCCAATAAACAGGCCACGTTGGTGGAAAGGAGACTTTGCTTTTTTTCAGATGTCAGTAACTGTGGAGGGGAAGGGCAGCATGTCTGTCCAAAGGTCAATTTCCCCTTCCACCTTGCCACTGGCGACCAATGGGGCAAGAGCTTTTATAGACAGAAGGGAGGAGGCAGCTACATACAGAAACATCTTAGTCAGCTCTGACAGTCATCTTCAGATTGACTATTGGTTGTTTGACCAGCATCATCTTGATTGTTTTAGGTAGCTAACCTCCAGTCTGTGGGTGAGAAAGATCCCCTGGAGAAGGAAATGGAAACCCACTCCAGTATTCTTGTCTGGAAAATCCCACAGGCTATAGTCCAAGGGTCTCAAAGGGTTAGACATAACTTAGCGATCAAACCACTACCACCAATATTCAGTTTTAAGGTTAGTTTGTTTCCATTTCTTTGAGGCCAATTCTCATAATTACGGTAGCTCATGCTGTGGGTACAGCCTGGTCATCATGTAGTTAAATTCTCCACCTGTGTGGTTTAGTATCTAACAAGACAGCTTATAGGATTGTCTCAAAATATTATCTATGGTCCTTGAGAAGGAAATAAAGGTCCTGGACTAGTTGACTTAGCGATCAAACCACTACCACCAATATTCAGTTTTAGGGTTAGTTTGTTTCCATTTCTTTGAGGCCAATTCTCATAATTACGGTAGCTCATGATATGGGTACAGCCTGGTCATCATGTAGTTAAATTTTCCACCTGTGTGGTTTAGTATCTAATAAAACAGCTCATAGGATTGTCTCAAAATATTATCTGTGGTCCTTGAGAAGGAAATAAAGGTCCTGGACTAGGCTTAATGACTACAGTATTATTATTTAGTCTTCTTGACTATTTTCCTTTGCTTCTGCATTTCTCATTTCACTGATTAAACTTATTCTTTGAATAAAGCTCTTCACAGATAAAAGGCAGGCAGAGGACATGATGGGGTCGGGGAGTGGGGGGAGGCTATCAAGAACCATAGTGTCCTGTGCCATTTCAATGCCCCCTTTTCCTTGATAATCCTCAATCTTGAGGAGTGACAGGTACAGAACAAGAAAGGGAATAAGTATTCATATTACCTGGACACACATCTGAAAATTGCTAGATATAACACAATGAGGTTAATAATCAAAAAAAATTTTGAATTTTTTGGGGGGAGGCTATCAAGAACCATAGTGTCCTGTGCCATTTCAATGCCCCCTTTTCCTTGATAATCCTCAATCTTGAGGAGTGACAGGTACAGAACAAGAAAGGGAATAAGTATTCATATTACCTGGACACACATCTGAAAATTGCTAGATATAACACAATGAGGTTAATAATCAAAAAAAATTTTGAATTTTTTTTGAAATTTTTTTCATAATGGTTAAAGCAGATGTACAATGCCTGTTTAATAGGCGAAAAGTCTATTTTAGTTAGCCTAAAGTTCAAATTAAACCATGTATAGGTCAGACTTATTTCCCGATTGCTCAATATGCAAAAATTTCTTTCACCATTTTCCCCAGTTAAGTTACAACTCTTTCCATAGGAAGCATTGAGAGTCAATATATTTTTCCAACATTGCCAGAGTGTTTCAGTTGCCTGCTCTGAGTCCATCCGTGTCCCTCGATGCTAGGCTTCCTTTTTGTTTATATATTTGCCTAGTTGTCCACACTGGGGGAAAATTAATCAGGTATCATGAACAGGTTCAGAGATATGTTAATAGGGAAATTCTTTATAGGCTATACACTTTGTCATTTGTGCCCCATTGTCACACAAACATTGTACATGTGCTTTAAGCAATAAACTTAAAACCAAGAGTATTACACTGTGACTTTATTGGACAAATTTTTCCATCCTAAACATTGGGACCAAAAGTATGATTAGAAACAAAACAATTACTTTCCATTAGAAGTCTCTGTTACCAAAATGAAATTAATATTCCAGGAGAACTTTGCCTTCTTAATAGAAAGAAAAACCAAATTCAATCTTGCATCAGTTTACTATTAATAACAACATTCACTTGCCTAATTAAGTTCTTGTCTAATCTTAAACTTGACAACATAAAAAAAAAATTCTTTGCTCAAAGTTCCTTTTTAATAAACCATGTTTCTAGATCCAAATAAATTTGTCCTATATTTCCCTATACAGAAACAAAGTATTGTAGGACAAAATTATCATCATTTTCCCTCAACAAAAAATCTTTGTTTTTTACACATTCTCTTCTCCAACACATATCCTACTTATTTTACACACAGAAATGTTTCTCTTATCATTTTTACACATCACATTTTTTTTAACCCTTGAAACCTTAACAAAACCAAGTGATCAAATGTTATACCAGCACTTGCTGACTGGCAATTGTAGGAAACATATTCCATACTTCTAAATATACACTTTCTTCATACTATAATTTTTCTTTAATGGTACAACATTCATGTTTAATAAACTCAAACAACTTTAATTTCTCTCTTTATCTTACAAGGAAACAAAAGTAGGTAAATTTAGATTTGTTTGATTTGTAAATGCTTACCTTTTTTAAGATCAGTTAAGGCAATGGCACCCCACTTCAGTACTCATGCCTGGAAAATCCCATGGACGGAGGAGCCTGGTAGGCTGCAGTCCATGGGGTTGCTAAGAGTTGGACACGACTGAGCATCTTCACTTTCACTTTTCATTTTCGTGCATTGGAGAAGGAAATGGCAGCACACTCCAGTGTTCTTGCCTGGAGAATCCCAGGGATAGGGGAGCCTGGCGGGATGCGGTCTATAGGCTGGCACTGAGTCAGAAACGACTG
>SJYC01149936.1:0-19378 GCA_006408675.1 Madoqua kirkii | reverse complement strand
GGAAACACATTTCGTACCCTATCCTCTGGGTAAGAGCCCAGCCTGGGTGACTGACACCTTGGTTTTGGTTTTGTTAAACCCTAAGCAGAGAATCCTGCTGAGTCCCTCCAGACTTTTGAACTATAGAACTATGAGATAATGAAAGGTATTGTTGTAAGTCACTAAAGTTATAGTCATTGTGTAAATTGTTACATAGCAATAGAAAACAAATACACATATGAATAAGAGAAACAAAAACTCTACCACATGGAACCTAAGATCTAGTGGGAAGAACCAGATAATTTTAAAAAAGAAGTTTTTTTCTGTGACATCAAAAAATGCAAAATGAGAATTATGTTAAGGAGAATTGGAAGTGGGGAGATGTTGCAGTTTTAGAAAAGTGACTGAAAAGCACCAAGCTGAGATAATATTTAAGTTAAAAATTTCAGGGGGGGAGAAAGTTAGTCATACAGATATGTTGGGCAAGCAAATCTGGGAATGTAAAGGATAAATTCAGCTCAAAATACAACATTTTTGAAAAATAACAAGAAGGACAATGTGGCAAAGTAAAGTGGACAAAGAGGAAATTAGGAAATGAAATCCAAGGAGTAACAAGGGATTAGATCACATAGGAATTTAGAGACCACTGTCTCAAAACTGGTTTTCTTCTTAATGAAACTAGAATCCAACTGGAATTTTGGTCAGAGGAGTGAGATGATCCGACTTTTTATTTAGTCACTTGAGCCACAAAAGGAGCAACAGAATGAGTATGATAAAAACATGTAAGAAACAACTTTTAGGTCTAATGGTATAGAAACAAAGCAAAACTCACATGAAACCTATATACTCCTGTAGCAAAGGACAAGATAATACTGTGAAGATTTCAAAAACTGTCTTTGAGGACAGATATCCCCTAGCATATAAGATCTATGCGGCAAAGATTATTATTTCTCTTTGTCTTTGGCTTACATTCTTAATTAGGATATTTCTTGGGGCATACAATAGAGTTCTACATAGTAATTAGTTGTCAAATAAATAAAGACATATATAAGTGAAACAGCAATCACCAAAATCCCTCATTTACCCATTTTGCTTTTCAAACTGGAAAAAGTTAGGGGGTGTGGCATTGGGTTGAGCCTGTTTGTGATGCACTGACATAAGTATATATTTTGATTCACTTTTAAAGATATTATTTTCTCATTATTATTGAGAACCAATAAACTCAAAGTCTCTTGAGGGAAGGAGAATGTTCTGTTTATGATTATAACCCCAGAAACGAACAGACTCTTTCATACGTATAGACACTGAAGAGGATATACATATACATATATATATATGCACACATACGTACACATGCATACATACAGAACATGTATATATGGGCTTCCCTGGTGGCTCAGACACTAAAGAATCTGTCTGCAATGTGAAAGACCTGGGTTCAGTCCCTGTATCAGGAAGATCCTCCGGAGAAGGGAATGGCAACCTACTCCAGTATTCTTACCTAGAGAATTCCATGGTTAGATGAGGCTTGCAAGCTATAGTCCATGAGGTCACAGAGTGTCAAACATGACTGAATGACTAACACATACCATGTACATATAGGCACTAAAAAGAATATATGCATGTGTGTGTGTACATGCTATGTATGTGTATACACATAATGTACACACACTTATACGTACATAGTATATGCATCAGTTCAGTTCAGCTCAGTCACTCAGTTGTGTCTGACTCTGCGACCCCATGAATCGCAGCACACCAGGCCTCCCTGTTCATCACCATCTCTTGGAGTTCACTCAGACTCATGTCCATCGAGTCCACGACGTCATCCAGCCATCTCATCGTCAGTCGTCCCCTTCTCCTCCTGCCCCCAATCCCTCCCAATATCAGAGTCTTTTCCAATGAGTCAGCTCTTCACATCAGGTGGCCAAAGTACTGGAGTTTCAGCTTTAGCATCATTCCTTCCAAAGAAATCCCAGGGTTGATCTCCTTCCAAATGGACTGGTTGGATCTCTTTGCAGTCCAAGGGACTCTCAAGAAGAGTCTTCTCCAACACCACAGTTCAAAAGCATCAATTCTTCGGTGCTCAGCCTTCTTCATAGTCCAATTCTCACATCCATACATGACCACAGGAAAAACCATAGCCTTGACTAGACAGACCTTAAAAGGCAAAGTAATGTCTCTGCTTTTGAATATACTATCTGGACTGGTCATAACTTTTCTTCCAAGAAGTAAGCGTCTTTTAATTTCATGGCTGCAGTCACCTTTTACAGTAATTTTGGAGCCCCGCAAATAAAGTCTGACACTGTTTCCACTGTTTCCCCATCTATTTCCCATGACGTGATGGGACCGGATGCCATGATCTTCATTTTCTGAATGCTGAGCTCTAAGCCAACTTTTTCACTCTCCTCTTTCACCTTCATCAAGAGGCCCTTTAGCTCCTCTTCACTTTCTGCCATAAGGGTGGTGTCATCTGCATATCTGAGGTTATTGATATTTCTCCCAGCAATCTTGATTCCAGCTTGTGTAACTGGATGTGGAACAACGGACTGGTTCCAAACAAGAAAAGGAGTGCGTCAAGGCTGTATATTGTCACCCTGCTTATTTAACTTCTATGAAAAGCATATGCATATATATATATATAATTTCTGGGGTTATAATCATAAACAAAACATTCTCTTTGTCCTCAAGAAATTTTGAGCCTATTGGTTCTCAATATAATGGGAAAATGATATCTTTAAAAATGAATAAAGAATCAAAACATATATTTTAATCAGTGCATGAGAAACACACTCAACCCATTGCCACACACATATAAACATATATACATTTGTGTGTGTATATATATGTATATATACACACACATTTAATCTATGAATAAAGAATGGATTCTGTGAGATTTATCCTAGGGATGCAAGGATTTTTCACTATATAGAAAGCAGTCAATGTCATACAATATATTACCAAAATGAAAAGTGAAAACCATATGAACAGACCAAATTCAGGAACAAGAGAAGGATGTCCACTCTCACAACTATGATTCAACATAGTTTTGGAAATTCTAGCCATGGAATCAGAGAATTCAAAAAAGTAAAAGGAATCCAAATTGGAAACAGAAGTAAATATCTCACTGTTTGCATGAGACATAATACTATAGAAGAAAACTCTAAAGATGCTACCAAAACAACCACTAGTGGTCATAAATGGATTTGATAAAGTTGTAGGATACAAAATTGATCCTCAGAAATCTCTTGCATTCCTGTAGACTAACAATGAAAGGGCAGAAAGAGAAATTAAAGAAACAATTTCATTCACCACTGCAACAAAATTTTAAATAACGAGGAATAAGCCTACCTAACCCTACCTATGGAGGCAAAAGACTTTTACTTAAAAAGCTATAAGATACTGATGAAAGAAATCAAAGATGACACAAACAGGTGGCAAGATATACCATGTTGTTGGGTCAGAAGATTAAATATTGTAAAAATTACTATACTATCCAAACCAATCTAAAGGTTCAATGTTATTCCTGTTAAATTACCAGTGGTATTTTCCACTGGTAATTTTAATTAGAACAATTTTTTTTTTAATTTGTACAGAAACACCAAAGACCCTGAGTATCAAAAGTGATCTTAAGAAAAACAAAGCTAGAGGAATCAGTCTCCCTGGCTTTAGACTATACTACAAAGCTACATTTATTAAAACAGTATAGTGCTGACATAAACACAGAAATATAGACCAATGGAACAAGAAAGAAAGCCCAGAGATACATCTATGCATCTGTGGGCACTTTGTCTATGATAAAGGAGGCAAAAATTTACAATGGAGAAAAGACAGTCTCTTCAATAAGTGGTACTGGGGAAATTGAACAGCTAAATGTAAACAGGTGAAATTAGAATACTCCATAATAGGATACACAAAAATAAATTCAAAATGGACTAAGGACCTAAATGTAAGACTGGATACTATAAAACTCTTAGAGGAAAACATATATGGAATATTCTTTGACATAAATCACAGCAAGATATTTTTGACTGACCTCCTAAAGTAAGAAAATGAAACAAAATAAAATGAAAACAAAAATAAATAAATGGAATTTAATTAAACTTAAAAGCTTTTGCACAGCAAAGTAAACCATATACAAAACAAAAAACCCTCAAAGTGGGAGAAAATATTTGCAAATGAAACAACTGACAAGGGTTTGTTTCAGATGCAAATATGAAGCAGATATTTCATTTGCATAGCATTTGCAAATATATAAACAGCTCATGCTGTTCAATATAAAAAAAAAAAAACAAAAAATGAATCAAAAAAATGTATTTGACCTAAGCAGACATTTCTTCAAAGACCTACAGATAACCAAAAAGCCACAGGAATAGATGCTCAATATCACTAATTATTATAGAAATGCAAATCAAAAGTACAATGAAACATCACTTCACACAGATCAGAATGGCCATCATCAAAAACTCTATAAATACTAAACGCTGGAGAAGGTAAGGTAAAAAGGGAACCCTCCTACACTGTTGGTGGTAATGTAAGTTGGCACAACCACTATAGAGAACAGTACGAAGTTCCTCAAAAAAAAAAAAAACAAAACCAAAAAACTAAAAATAGAACCATCTTTTGACCCAGCAATATCATACCTGGAAATATGCCAGAGAAAACCATAATTTCAAAAGATATATGCACCCCAATATTCATTGCAGCACTAGTTACAATAGCCAGGCATGGAAGCAAGGGGGTAAGGAGGGAGATGAATAAATTGGGAGATTGAGATTGACATATAACACTACAATGCATAAAATAGATAATTGGTAAGGACTTAACTGTATAGCACAGGGAATACCAATCAATAATTTGCAAAGTCTATATGGGAAAGGAATCTAACAAAGAGTGGATATATGTATATACATATACATATGTATATAAATAAATATATATATACATATATAATATATATTGTATATATATTATATGTATTTATAACTGATTCACTTTACTGTACAGCCGTAAGTAACACAGCATTATAAATCAACTATGTTCCCATAAATGTTAAAGAAAATAGAATATATTCAGGGATGAAATCACTTGTTTGTATAGTATCCCCAGTTACTACTAGGGGACAATTACGTTCATGAGTCTGGACTTACACACAAGTAATATGTACCATGTATACTAGAAACAAAGAAGAAAAGGTAAGCTCTGTAATTGAAGAGTTTCTGTCATTTTTAATCACTGGTTTAACTCCAGTGCCTGGAATACCGACTACTTAATATACTGTATAGCACAGGGAATACCAATCAATAATCTGCAATGTCCTATATGGGAAAGGAATCTAACAAAGAGTGGATATATGTATATACATATACATATGCATATAAATAAATATATATATACATATAACATATATATATTATATATATGTTATATATATTTATAACTGATTCACTTTACTGTACAGCCGTAAGTAACACAGCATTATAAATCAACTATGTTCCCATAAATGTTAAAGAAAATAGAATATATTCAGGGATGAAATCACTTGTTTGTATAGTATCCCCAGTTACTACTAGGGGACAATTACGTTCATGAGTCTGGACTTACACACAAGTAATATGTACCATGTATACTAGAAACAAAGAAGAAAAGGTAAGCTCTGTAATTGAAGAGTTTCTGTCATTTTTAATCACTGGTTTAACTCCAGTGCCTGGAATACCGACTACTTAATAAATGAATGAAAATATCATGGAAAAATAATCAGAAAAACTAAATTCTAGTTTCCACTCACTATCTGTTAAGAAGTTATACTTTTAGTTATATAGGTAGAAAGTAGATTGTCCAGTCAGTTGATTTTTAATGCTTGTTTTAAACCTAGGTAAGGAAATCAATTGCGCTAGTTTAGTAAATGAATGGGTTTATTACCCTTAACATGTGGGATTTGCTAAAGTCTTACAGATTACTTTATTCATTTCTCTAGATTATTCTTAGCAATACTTTGAGTGAATACAGGCATTTTCTGATGAGAGAAAAATCAATCATGTTGAGTAGAGAAGGCAATCTGAAGAACAGGGAATAAGGGGGAGAAATCTCTAAGCAAGAAGGGTATTCTTTTGAGAAATGCACTGACAAAAGAAAAGTTGGAAAGTTTAAGATTAAATTTTAGGTTTATTGAATGCCTAAAGAAATATTAATCATACAATTAATCATACAACATGTATTAATTATACAATCATATGACCTGATCCCATGTACAACGGGTGTTATACATACTTCTATCTGCTCTTCACAGGTTGCCAGAAATATTCATAATAAATCTTATTTGCCTTGCTAACAAAAATTTGATGCTTCTTGTTCTCATAACATTAAATCCAAGTTCTTTACAAGAAACTATAAAATATGTGCAATTTGACTTTCATTTTCAAACTCTTCTGATATCATGGTCAGTCCATCATTACACAGACTATGTTCCAGCCACAGGAAATTCTAATAATAAATTCTGGTCTTTGTACACTATGTCTCTACTTCCTGTAAAGATCCCTTTCCTTCCTGTCCTTGTTACAACCAATTTATCACTCAAGATTCAGCCAAGATTCACACTCCCTCCAGGAGGTCTTTTCATATAACCTCTACTGAGTGAACATCGTTCTACCGTTAGGCTCCAATGGTGACACTGCAGCAGAAATCATTAAAGGCTCCCAAAAGGCATCTTGTCCTTCATTCCTTTGACAATAAAACTCTTAAATCTATGACTGGCTTCTGCCCATGGAATGTGAACAGAAGATCTGCAAGCAATTTCTGGGTCACATCCTTAGAGGGGAACTACTTGATATCTACTTTGTCTTTTTCCTTCCTGTACATTGAAATCTGAAAGAAGTACGTTAGAGAATGACAGGGCAAAAAGTAAATAAAATTTAGATTGGTGGTTCACTTGGTGGAGTGCTGCACTCCTATAGTTAATTGTCATGATTGTCTATTAGTTAAGAGCGTTTTATATAAGGGAAAAATAAACCTATCTTGTATAGTTTAGTGGTAGCTGGTCTTTATAAAGCAGCTGGACTAATATCCTAATAAATGCAATACTCTCTTACTCCTTATATAGCCCCAATGATGTTACGCTATTATTAGTTGTCATAGACTGCCTTTGTTAAGAGTATTTTGGTTACTCAGGTGAAAAAAAGGAGGAGGACTGATTTTAAGAATAAAGTGGTATTTCACAAAACTCCAGGGAAGTATATCTGGGTTTCATGGACGTCTAGCAACAGAAATTGTATAGCTACCAGAAAGCCAAAGAATTCTTCTTTGAGGCTTAATCATTTACCCTGTGTGTCTTACTCCACTTTCTCTGAAAATCTACTTCATTCTTTGGTCTGGTAGTTAAAGGGCTTGGCCTTCTTCACACACAGGGGAAGAGATAGCCTTCCACCTTTCCAGAACATATCACTTAAATTTTAAGCAAAATGTCAGATGAAACTAGATTGTTTAATTCTTAATTCTAACTTCATTAAAAGACAATCTCAGTGCCTTTGTTTTCAATCCTAACCTAATCATGAAGCCAGTGGTGGGACATTCCCTTTCCACAATGAAAGGAAGTAATTGTTTGTGTACATACACACTGAGAGGTGTCTCATGTAGAAATCATTTGTATTAGAGAGCCTTGTCAAGATTTTACTCATTTTGTTATGCTCAGAGCCTAGTGCCCTTTCTGATAAAATAAGTGTTTGCTGAATATAGAGTTGGAGAAAGAATAAATACAGTCCAGAGAGAGCATGGTGATATATGGCAGCCAAAAACAGCTTCTATTATTTTTGGTGCAGATGTAAAAATTTCTTGTCTTATAGACAAGAAGTTATACCAAGACTGTACAGAGCTCAAGGAAGGTTTTTTCTGAAAGCAAATTTGTCACTGGCAGTTCTCAACAGGTAACGTATAAAACACAGACAGAATTACCCTGAGTAATGTCCTCATCTCCTACAAATCACAGACCTCTGTGTGTGCTTATATTACTATTTTTAATTTCAAAACATAATTTAAAAGTATTGAGCTATCTGAATTCTTAAAATAATTTTGTCAGTGCGAAAGGCCTCTGCTCTACTGCAACCAAACATGCATGATAAAATATCTAACCAAATGTATACCAGTGACAGAGAAATAATGAATTCTAATTTAATTCCATATTTTTGTTTTTTACTTTTCTTAGTCAATGGAAAATTATCTGAATTATCTCACATAGAAACTAAATCAACTCGGCTATGAAGCCCTCTTTTACTGCTAAAGATAAGTAAAGATAGAGGATTCATTCTGCGATAAAGACATTCAATCATACTCATCACACTAGGCATGTCAGAAAAATCACCTCATGGATGAAAATAACAGATCGAGGATATCAAAGAATGATGGACTTGGGAGATAGAAAGGCATAGTTTATGTCAGAGCAATCCTGGATGGTGTAAGATAACAAGACAGTGCATCCATTCCTTCTATTTTCAGTGAGGATAAGCATCGGAGGGTTAATCCTTTAGACATTTGGAGTTTATTCTATACTTGCAGAGATATCATAGTAATATCTTATCCTGTATTTCAATTATAACACATAATTGTAATGGTAAACTTTGTGGAGGAAAAATAAAGAAATGTTACTCATGAACACCCCTGATTGTTTTATTTTTAACTTTTTATTTTAAATAATTTTAAAAATGAGATGACAGTTTCAATAACTATAGAAAATACTTTTATGCATCTTTTGTCAATATTCCACAAATGTCAAGATGCTACCCTCTTTGCTCTATACTGCCTCTTCTCTATTTTTTTATAACTATTTCTGAGTCAGTTGACAAACAGATGCCCTATCAACTAAGCCTACACTTTACGTTTTCCCAGGACAGCTCTATGAAGAAACCATTTTGGACATGGATCACGCAGCTCTGGTTGTTTTAGCCTATAGCCATTTAAGTCAGTCTTAGTCATCTGAATCACTTCTTCCCCACCATTTCAGCCTTGAAAGCCATGGTTTCAGACATCTTGGAGCAGAGGGAAGTCATTTTCATTGTGCCCCTAACTGAATATCTGACTCATACATTTTCTAAGCATCACAAAATTGTTGTTATTCTATAGCATTACATTTCAGAGTGTTTAGTTATGCTGTCATAGAAACTGAAATGATTAGTTATGAGATTATTTCACTAGCCCAGTTTAAAATGTATTTTATCTTCTATCCAGTTAACATTAGTGAAAATGAAGGGAAGCAGAGGTGCCTTAGATATAGTTACAAATTAAAAATATAAAAAGAACTTAGTGAGGGTTTAATGAATGATTCATGATAAAGCAGATGAAAATATCAAGATACCTAATTTGTTCTACACAATGTGTGATGTTGTCTTTCAGTGAGGTGCTATTTATGATGTCTACTGTTTTTTTGTTTTGTTTTTTTGTTTGTTTGTTTGTTTTTTTTTCCCATCCTGGAAACATGGGAAAATGCATTCCAATCTGTTAGAACGCTGGTGATGTTACTTGTCTAATTCTGGCCAATGAATTGTGAGTAAGGTAATGAAAAGCTTCAGCATATTATTCATGTTTTTCCTATTTCTTTCTTTTTTTTTTTTTCCTCTTTGGTGATGAGAATAGAAGCAACCTGAATCACAGCAATAGTGATAACTTCTCTGGAGAGTTACTATGATACAGAGGATTTTGTGTAAATAAGAAATTAATTTTATGCATTGTCTCTGACTTTATGGGGTTGTGTTTTACTCTAGATTGGTCTCAATTGTTCTGACTGATTCCATGGGCAGTGCTTAAGAGAACTTTCTTGCCTCAGGAAGTTGGTTAGAATAATGTTTTTTGTTTGTTTGTTTGTTCCTAATTAAATAGGAATTGTGGCCATTATTAGGTCATTAATAAATGGCAACGATTTTAATTTGCTTTTTTCTTCACATGTTTTCACAATATTTATTTAAAAATCACATTACAGAGATAAATAGTATCACAACTACTATTCTAGGTGACAAAGATTTGGGTTAGATATAAATATATAACTACATATTGATAGACAGCTAGATAGTAGATTGAACAAGCATAAAATTTAGTAGATTACAACACATAACTATAAGTACCATGATACAAGGTATAAAATCATCAACGTTACAGAAACTGTTCATATATGTGATGCTTATTCAAGGAAGCCTAGAAGTTTCTGGGTTATCCAGGGAATCTTTCCAACTCAGGGACTGAACACATGACTCCTGCAGCTCTTGCATTGTAGGCAGAATCTTTACCACTTAGCCAGCAGGGAATCCCTAAATTTTAGGTATATTCATTTCTAATATGGAGGAGGCAATGGCACTCCACTCTAGCATTCTTGCCTGGAAAATTCCATGGATGGAGGAGCCTGGTAGGCTGCAGTCCATGGGGTTGCTGAGGGTGGGACATGACTGAGCGACTTCACTTTCACTTTTCACTTTGATGCATTGGAGAAGGAAATGGCAACCCATTCCAGTGTTCTTTCCTGGAGAATCCCAGGGACAGCGGAGCCTGGTGGGCTGCCTTCTATGGGGTCACACAGAGTCGGACACGACTGAAGTGACTTAGCAGCAGCAGCAGCAGCAATTCTAATATGTTTATGTGAAATTTTTAAATATCAAATTGCAATGAATACAAAAAAAGTCTACTTACCATATTGCAATGATCTTTGTAGTATTTGTGTGTATGTGTGTGAGCACACCACAGTGCAATTAAAATATTGAGGCTTCAAATTTTTCTTTTTTCTGTTTAGATACCTTATGTTCTGTAAAACGTTTTAAAACTTGATAACATTATTCAGTTAGTGTTAAACAAATGTGTGAGCTGTGTTGCTCAGTCTAAAATTAAAAGCACCTATGTAGTGTCATTTTGAGAAGTGAGATGGAAGATTTATCTGATCATACGACTGGAGTGATAGATATATGATACAAAAATTTTTCCTATTTTTGAGTGTGAGGATCTATGGTAAAATATTTTAAAAAATCATTATTTATCTTGAGGTTGAGAAGTTAACAGTATTTCACCAGTGAAGAAGAAGGAAAGACACTCTAAAATGAGGGAATAAAAGGAACAGAGAGATGAGAACACAATAATTATTTTAAGAACTGTGAAAAATCTGCCTGAGTGCAAGCATTTCACAAGGTTAGTATTTCTGACCAGTCCTTTACATATCTAAATTCCATAACTCTGCCCACAATTCATACTCTTTTATTTTGAAAACTGCATTTTTTTTTAAACCGTGATCTGGGTATTTTATTCCTTGGCATTTATATCTTTGATGCATCTTCACTGCCTAAAGAAAAAAGAGCTCAACTCCTTCTCTTTGCATTAGCTCCTGAATCCTTTACAGAAAAGACTTAATTGACCTTTCTGGTCTCCCTTCACACTAAAAAAATTGTTAGGAATTTAGATAACAGTAACCTGGACTTCTGGTTCCTCTGACTTTTCTAAAACCAGCTTGAACATCAGGGAGTTCATGGTTCACGTATTGCTGAAGACTGTCTTGGAGAATTTTGAGCATTACTTTGCTAGTGTGTGAGATGAGTGCAGTTGTGCAGTAGTTTTAGCATTATTTTGCATTGTCTTTCTTAGGAACTGGAATGAAAACTGACCGTTTCCAGTCCTGTGGCCACTGCTGAATTTTCCAAATTTGCTGGCATATTTAGTATAGCACTTTCACAGCATCATCTTTCAGGATTTGAAACACTTCAACTGGAATTCCATAAGCTCCACTAGCTTTGTTGGCAGTGATGCTTTCTAAGGTCCACTTGACTTCAGAAAATTGCCAACATCTGCTGGATCATGGAAAAAGCAAGAGAGTTCCAGAAAAACATCTATTTCTGCTTTATTGACTAAGTCAAAGCCTTTGACTCTGTGGATCACAATAAACTGTGGAAAATTCTGAAAGAGAAGGGAATATGAGACCACCTAACTTGTCTTTTGAGAAATCTGTATGCAGGTTAGAAAGCAACAGTTGGAACTGGAATATGGAACAACAGACTGGTTTCAAATAGGAAAAGGGGTATGTCAAGGCTATATATTGTCATCCTGCTTATTTAACGTATATGCAGAGTACATCATGAGAAACGCTGGACTGAAAGAAACACAAGCTGGAATCAAGATTGTCAGGAGAAATATCAATCACCTCAGATATGCAGATGACACTACCCTTATGGCAGAAAGTGAAGAGGAGCTAAAAAACCTCTTGATGAAAGTGAAAGTGGAGAGTGAAAAAGTTAGCTTAAAGCTCAAGATTCAGAAAACAAAGATCATGGCATTCAGTCCCATCATTTCATGGGAAATAGATGGGGAAATAGTGGAAACAGTGTCAGACTTTATTTTGGGGGGCTCAAAAATCACTGCAGATGGTGACTTCAGCCAGGAAATTAAAAGATGCTTACACCTTGGAAGAAAATTTATGACCACCCTAGATAGCATATTCAAAAGCAGAGACATTATTTTGCCCTCTAAGGTCCATCTAGTCAAGGCTATGGTTTTTCCTGTGGTCATGTATGGATGTGAGAGCTGGACTGTGAAGAAGGCCGAGTGCCAAAAAATTGATGCTTTTGAACTGTGGTGTTGGAGAAGACTCTTAAGAGTCCCTTGGACTGCAAGGAGATCCAACCAGTCCATTCTGAAGGAGATCAGCCCTGGGATTTCTTTGGAAGGAATGGTGCTAAAGCTGAAACTCCAGTACTTTGGTCACCTCATGCGAAGAGTTGACTCATTGGAAAAGACTCTGACGCTGGGAGAGATTGGGGGCAGAGGAGAAGGGGACAACCGAGGATGAGATGGGTGGATGGCATTATGGACTCAATGGACGTGAGTCTGAGTGAACTCCGGGAGATGGTGATGGACAGGGAGGCCTGGTGTGCTGCGATTCATGGGGTCACAAAGAGTCGGACACGACTGAGTGACTGAACTGAACTGAACCTGGACTTCTAAATTACCCTCTAACCCCTTGCCATATTCAGAGTTCCTAACTTTTTATAGACCACAGTTTAGTTCTCAGATCTTTTGAATTACTTGTAGACATCATCCCCTATTTAAAATTCTGAAGTGAAGTGAAATTTGCTCAGTCGTGTCTGACTCTTTGAAACCCTATGGACTGTAAATTCCACGGAATTTTCCAGACCAGAATACTGGAGTAGGTAGCCTTTCCCTTCTCCAGGGACTTTTCCCAACCCAGGGATTGAACTCAGGTCTCCCACATTGCAGACAGATTCTTTACCAGCTGAGCCACAAGGGAAACCCAGGAACACTGAAGTGGGTAGCCTATCCCTTTTCCAGCAGATCTTCCTGACCCAGGAATTGAACAGGGGTATCCTGCATTGCAGGTGGATTCTTTACCAACTGAGCTATGAGGGAAGCCTTAAAATTCTGAACTTTGTTCTGAATACTTCACTTTGTCCATGTACTCCATCCATCATTTCTGACATTTGACATTATTCTCAAATCATTTATCTCTTATCGAAAAAAGGGGGCTTCCCTCATGGCTTAGCTGGTAAAGAATCCACCTGCAATGCAAGAGCCCAGGTTCTATCCCTGAGTCGAGAAGATTTCCTGGAGAAAGGAATGGGTACCCACTCCAGTATTCTTGCCTGGAGAATCCCATGGACAGAGCATCCTGTCAGGCTATAGTCCATGGTCTTGCAAAGAGTCATACACAACTGAGTGACTGAGCATACTATATTGTGTATACATTGTACTGGATTTCTAGTATTTTCTGACAAATTGTGGTAAATTAAATGGCTTAAGCAATACACATTTAATTCACAGTTTCTGTGGGGTATGGGTAGGGGCATGGTGAAGTTCAGTCCTCTATAAGGCTACAATTAAAGTATTGGCCAAAGGTAGACTGTCACCTGGAGACTTAATTGGGGAAGGGTCTATTTCCAGCTTTACTCATATTATTGTCAGAATTAATTTGTTTGCAGTTGTAGATTCATGGTAGCTTGCTTCCTCACAGGGAACAAAGGAGAGAGAGAGACTCCAGAGTCATATGCTAGTAAGATGGGGTCTTTTTAACGTAACACAATCGGAAAATGACAGCCCTTTGCCATAGTTTATAGGTCAGAAACAAGTTACAGGGAGAAGGCAATGGCAACCCACTCCAGTACTCTTGCCTGGAAAGCCCCATGGATGGAGGAGTCTGGTAGGCTGCAGTCCATGGGGTCACTAAGAGTCAGACATGACTAAGTGACTTCACTTTTGCTTTTCACTTCCATACATTGGAGAAGGAAATAACAACTGACTCCAGTGTTCTTGCCTGGAGAATCCCAGGATGGGGAGCCTGGTGGGCTGCCATCTATGAACTCACTCAGAGTTGGACAGGACTGACAAAACTTAGCAGCAGCCGCAGCAGCAAGTTACAGGGCCCACACAACTCCTGAAGAATTAAACTGTAAAAGGATGTGAATATCTAGAGGCACAAAACATGAGCCAATTTTAAATTTCATCTGCTAAACATATGATTCTGTTTTTCTATCAGTTCAGTTCAATTCAGTCATCCAGTCCTGTCCAGCTCTTCGTGACCCCATGAACCACAGCACGCCAGGCCTCCCTGTTCATCACCAACTCCCAGAGTTTACCCAGTCTCATGTCCATTGAGTCAGTGATGCCATCCAACCATCTCATCCTCTGTTAACCCTTTCTCCTCCTGCCTTCAATCCTTCCCAGCATCAAGATCTTTACCAATGAATCAGCTCTTCGCATCAAGTGGCCAAAGTATTGGAGTTCCAGCTTCAACATCAGTCCTTCCAGTGAACACCCAGGACTGATTTCCTTTAGGGTGGATGGACTGATTGGATCTCCTTGCAGTCCAAAGGACTCTCAAAAGTCTTCTCAAACACCACAGTCCAAAAACATCAATTCTTCTGTGCTCAGCTTTCTTTATAGTCCAACTCTCACATCCATACATGACTACTGAAAAAACCATAGCCTTGACTAGACGACCTTTGTTGACAAAGTAATGTCTCTGCTTTTTAATATGCTGTGTGAAGGTGAAGGTGAAGTCACTCAGTCGTGTTTAACTCTTTGCAACCCCATGGACTGTAACCTACTAGGCTTCTCCATCCATGGGATTCTCTAGGCAAGAATACTGGAGTGGATTGCCATTTCCTTCTCCATGGGATCTTCCTGACCCAGGGATCGAACCCAGGTCTCCTGCATTGGAGGCAGATGCTTTAACCTCTGAGCCACAAGGGAAGATAATATGCTGTCTAGGTTGGTCATAACTTTCCTTCCAAGGAGTAAACATTTTTTAATTTCATGGCTGCAGTTGCCATCTGCAGTGATTTTGGAGTTCCCAGAAATAAAGTCAGCCACTTTCAACTGTTTCCCCATCTATTTGCCATGAAGTGATGGGACCAGATACCATGACTTAGTTTTCTGAATCTTGAGCTTTAAGCCAACTTTTTCACTCTCCTCTATTACTTTCTTCAAGACGCTCTTTAGTTCTTCATTTTCTGCCATAAGGTGGTATCATCTGTATATCTGAGGTTATTGATATTTCTCCTGCCAATCTTGATTCCAGCTTGTGCTTCCCCCAGCCAAGCGTTTCTCATGATGTACTCTCCATATAAGTTAAATAAGCAGGGTGACAATATACAGCCTTGAGTATTCCTTTTCCTATTGGGGACCAGTCTGTTGTTCCATATCCAATTCTAGCTGTTGCTTCCTGACCTGAATGCAGGTTTATCAAGAGGCAAGTCAGGTGGTCTGATATGCCCATATCTTCCAGAATTTTCCACAGTTTATTGTAGTCCACACAGTCAAAGACTTTGGCCTAGTCAATAAAGCAGAAATAGATGTATATCTGGTACTCTCTTTTTTGATGATGCAGCAAATATTGGCAGTTTCATCTTTGGTTCCGCTGCCTTACCAGGTTGAATATCTGGAATTTTACAGTTCCAGATTGCTGAAGCCTGGCTTGGAGAATTTCTAACATTACTTTACTAGCATGTGAGAAGAGTGCAATTGTGTGGTAGTTTGAACTTTCTTTTGATATTGCCTTTCTTTGGGATTGGAATGAAAACTGAGCTTTCCCAGTCCTGTGGCCACTGTTGAGTTTTCCAAATATGCTGACATTGAGTGTGGCACTTTCACAGCATCATCTTCCAGGATTTGAAATAGCTTGACTAAAGTTCCATCACCTCCACTAGCTTTGTTCATAGTGATACTTCCTAAGTCCCACTTGACTTCACATTCCAGGATGTCTGGCTCTACGTGAGTGACCACACCATCGTGACTATCTGTGTTTTGAAGATCTTCTATGTATAGTTCTGTGTATTCTTGCCACCTCTTCTTAATATCTTCTGCTTCTTTTAGGTCCGTTTATTGAGCCCATCTTTTCATGAAATGTTCCCTTGGTATCTCTAATTTTCTTAAAGAGATCTCTAATCTTTGCTATTCTATTGTTTTCCTCTATTTCTTTGCATTGATTGCTGAGGAAGGCTTTCTTATCTCTCTTTGCTATTCTTTGGAACTCTGCATTCAAATGAGCATATTTTTCCTTTTCTCCTTTACTTTTTGCTTTTCTTTTCACAACTGTTTGTAAGGCCTCCTCAGACAACCATTTTTCTTTTTTGCATTTCTTTTTCTTGAGGATGTTCTTGATCCTTGTCTCCTGTACAATGTCACAAACCTCCGTACATAGTTCATCAGGCACTCTATCATATCTAGTCCTTAAAATCTATTTCTCACTTCCACTGTCTATCATTTAAAAGTAATTCACACACATAAACACAAGCATGTATCCATGTACACACATGCCTACACACACACACACACACACACACACACACAAGGCAACCCAAGTTCTCAGTGTAATTTCAAGCTTTAATAATTTCATATATATGAAGTGTGACAAGTGTATCAATACTACAAACTATGATATTAAACTTTTATAATTATTTAAAGGTTCAATTTTTAAAATTTTAATTTTTGGTCAATGTTCAAATAGAGAGTCAGAATCTCTATTTTTCCTCTTTCCATATGAATATTATTTTACAAGAACTCTAAGATACAGTGTATGTATATATCTATATATGTCTATATATCTATCAATATAGATCTACCTATACATATATATGTGTGTGTATATATATATATATGTTAAAGTGAAAGTTCCTCAGTTGTGTCTGTCTGACTCTTTGCGACCCCATGGGAATTCTCCAGGCCAGAATACTGGAGTGGGTAGCCTTTCTCTTCTGCAGATGATCTTTCCAACACAGGAACTGAACCCTGGTCTCCCACATTGCAGGCAGATTTTTTACCAGCTGAGCCACAAGGGAAGCCCATATATAAATATGGAACTGATGACTTTATGGAAATGCAAAGATTGTCTAGTTTAAATGTCATTTCAGAGACAAGAAAAGTAAGGAAATCTCAATGGATCAAGTGATATGATTACCAACAAGTTAATAAGAGAAACAAAATGAGAGTTCAGAACTCCTAATAACTTTTTTTCAGTTTTTTTTTCAATCTCACCACAATACCTCTCTTAATACACTGTTAATAATAATGTAAGAGCAAGAATAGCATCTAGCATGAAGCTTAAAATATAGTAGGTGCTTCATAAATTTTTTCTGAATAAATGAGAGAAATAAAGAAAAAATACAATAAAAATACAAAATGGGAGAAAGGTCTCTTTAAAATAGATCTTTCTGTTTATCTGCTTAACAAATATTTATGTTACCAGTATGTAAATGTATGTGCATGTGTGCATGCTTAGTTGTGTCTGACGTTTTGTGACCCCATGGACTGAATCCACCAAGCTCCTCTGTCCATGGAATTTTCTAGACAATGGTGCTGGAGTGGGTTGCCACAATGCCTAAAATAATGTATATTCTCATGATATTATAATATATGTATATATAATTGAAAGAAATTGTATATGCAATTAAAATTATATATAATTGAATAAAAGAAGAGTGATTTTATAAAATGTTATCCAAGAAGGCCAGTAACTTGAAAGATCATGATAAGCTATCAAGGAAATGGTATAAAAGAAACAATGCTGTAACTAGAAAAAGATAATTTAAAAATAATTAATTGTTTTTAAAAGCACATCTTACAATTAAATGAGGTCAGAAATAATATTCAAAAAGACTAAATAGTGTTTACCCACGTCTGGAATTTACCCTGTTGGTATTATCCAAACCAGTGGCTATCGGTACATAACATTCTTAATCGACTGCAAAATCAAAAGCCATTCTACTCTTAAAGAAATATTCTAGTAACTATTGGTTTATTTTCTGTGATTCTGCTTCTGTTTTGGTCATTTGGTTTAGTTTTTAGGCTCCATATACTAGCGAAAGCATATAGTAATAATTTTGTCTGATTTATTTAGCACATTACCCTCTAGGTTAATTCAGGTTGTCACAGATAGCAAGATTTTGTTATTTTTTATTGTTGAATAATATTTCAGTGTATTTGTATGTCATATGTTCTTTATCCCTTCATTGATCAATGGATCCTTTGGTTGCCTCCATATTTTTTATTATAAATAATATTGCAGTGAACATAGAAGCTCATACAGCTTTCCAAGGTAGTGTTTTCATTCTCTTCAAATCAATGCCCAGAAGTCAGTTGCTGGCTTATACGGTTATTCTATTTTTAAGATTTGAGAGACCTCCATACTGTTTTCTGTAGTAACTATGTCAATATACATTCTGACCAAAAGTTGAGGAATTGGCTAAATAGGTGAAGGGGATTAAGAGTTACAAACTTTCAGTTGTGAAACAAATAATGTGCATGCAATGTGCAACATAGAGACTATAGCTGATAAAACTATAATAACTTTATGTGGTGATAGATAGTAACTAGATTTATAGAGGTGACCATTTAGAAATATATAAATACCAAATCACTATAATGATACTGTATGCCAGTTATACTTCAGCTAAAAAGTGTGCTTCAATCAAGGCTTGCTCATGCATGCATGTGTGTGCTTAGTCATGTCTGAGTCTTTGCACTGACATCTGTCATCTAAGACATTAAAGAAAAATTGACTATTCTTAGGGATTTCCTTATTGGTGATGGCAAAAGAGATTTCATTTCACATCAGATTTCACTTATTTAATTCTATCCTATCAGTGATCACAATCTACTAACAGTATGACTTTATCTAAAAAAACCTAAAATAATATTTTCAGAAGAAAATAAATACAGTAACAGTTATCATACTCTATGTGAGTATCTTTGATTAGAGTAGTCTTCATAGGCTACATGGTATTGAGAGTTTCCTTTTTTGAGATAAATGCTTGTATATAGTGTGTGTATATTTTCTATATTTCCCCAAACCTAGAAGCTGCAATTTAATAATGAATTATTAAGTAAAATTTTATATATACCATGTAATTCAATTTGTAACTAATGCATA
>SJYC01149932.1:0-10022 GCA_006408675.1 Madoqua kirkii | reverse complement strand
AGGAGATTGGTCCTGGGTGTTCTTTGGAAGGACTGATGCTAAAGCTGAAACTGCAATAGTTTGGCCACCTCATGCAAAAATTGACTCATTGGAAAAGACCCTGATGCTGGGAGGGATTGGGGGCAGGAAGAGAAGGGGATGGCAGAGGATGAGATGGCTGGATGGCATCTCCAACTCGAAAGATGTGAGTCTGAGTGAACTCCAGGAGTTGGTGATGGACAGGTAGGACTGGCATGCTGCGATTCATGGGGTCACAAAGAGTCAGACAAGACTGAGCAACTGAACTGAACTGAACTGAACAACTATGCTGTTGCTGACAAAGGTCTGTCTAGTCAAAGCCATATTTTTTTCGGTAGTCAAGTATGTATGTTATAGTTGGACTTTAAAGAAAGCTGAGTGTTGAAGAATTGATACATTTGAACTGTGGTGTTGGAGAAGGCTCTGTGGAGTTTCTTGGACTACAAGAAGATCAAACCATTCAGTCCTAAAGGAAATCAGTCCTGAATATTCATTGGAAAGAATCATGCTGAGCTCCAGTACTTTGGCCACCTGATATGCAGAACTGACTCATTGGAAAAGACCCTGTTTGGAAAGATTGGAGACAGGAGGACAAAGGGATGACAGAGGATGAGATGGGTGGATGTCATCACCAACTTGGTGGACATGAGTTAGAGCAAGCTCCGGGAGTTGGTGATGGCCAGGGAAGCCTGGCATGCTGCAGTCCACGGGATTGCAAAGAGCTGAACATGACGGAGCAATTGACCTCAACTGAATTGAACAACCATGCTGTGTACTAGGTAAGATTATTATTATCTGTAGGTCTTAGAAATATCACATACTTTGACACTAGTTTTGCAACCAGAAAGTGGCTGTCTGTCTTTGTGTTATTATTTTTAAGCTTCATGATATACCAGCCCCCAAAAATGGAATGCACATTTTATCTTGTGATGAGTTGCTTTGTAACAGGTTCAAATGGGTGAATGCACGTGTTTGCATCTTCTCCTCTAATAAGGGCCAGATAATTTTTATTCTTCTCTGTTTACTAAGTGACTGCATTGCATCCAATGATCTAAGAATAGTATCTGTAGCTGTAGAAGTGTAGAGACCTTAGTAGTCTGTTTGACCCTTACATTCTGGTTCTGGGAATTTCATCTCCCGTGTCCTTTCCATCCATGCCTAGTGCATTGTAGTAGTTCTCCAAATTTTCAGGGATGAGTAGTATGCTCGCTCGTTCTTTGAACTACAAGTTATGACAGCAGCAATAGTTTTAAATTGTTCTTTGCCAATCATAAGCTATTGGGCTACGGGCTAGGTCATAACCTGCCTAGTCATAATTTTCCTCACCTGTAAGATGAAAAGTAATAATGGTAAGAACATTAGAGATTATAATGTGGTTTAAATAATGTAAGTTATTGTGGGGATTACATACAGAAACACATAGAAGGTTCTGAGCACAGTAACTGACACATGGTAAGTGCGAGATAAATGTTAGCTATTACTGTGATGATGGAGATAATGACATCTGTCAGTATAATCTTCTATACTTCAGATTATAGAAAGCAGGATGCATGAGAGCACATACGCATGTTGCAAATCTTGATAATAATAAATTGTACATATTTTTTTTTACCAAACAGTTAACAGAAGGTCCATATTGCAATAATTTCTAAAATGTCCTATAATGAAAAAACATAGTTCTCAGTTCTGAGCAAAGTTCCATAGATCATTAAAAATTCTTATCCCCACTGAGTCTCTTTGTTACACCTCCAGCAGCTCAGCAGTGCTTCACAGGCCCAGCAGCTTGAAGGTCAAGAATGCAGGATCTCCAGGTACCAGGGCCACTTCAGCATTTAACCCCTAGTCTGGTCAATTTAAGGCAAAGACATTTATTTTCTCCTTTGAGACAGGACCCAGCACAGTCTTATCAGGTGGTTCTCCCCAGGGAAGAGAAACTTACCCCAGGACAAGCTTACCAACCACATCAAATAAGGGCAGACAGGGGACAGTTCCCTATGTCCCATGTGTGAATGCTCTGGGAGTTATGAAAAGGCCTTGAGAGTGTCATGGTAAATAAGAGAAAAAATATACAAAAGAAGAAAGTGGAGATGGTTTTGCAGACAGATGGGCCACTGTGGTTGGTTGTCAGAATCTTGAGTGGTTTCTTCAACCTTATGGCCAGAGCAGGAAAGAATTTCAAGTAAAAGAAAATGGCTTTGCAAAGGTTATCTTCTCACACAGATATTTGTGATTTCACGGATTGCATAGGTGGTGCTTTTGTTATTAGTTTACATACAATGAAATTGATAAAACTAAATGTTTAATCCCATTCTCTTACATAAACACCTCAAGAGTTTAAGAAACAGAGAAAGATTACAATTTAAGATCTGTCTTACTTTTTTCCATAAGCCTGTTTCAATTTGTTTATTGCTATTTGAATGATATCTATAATAAATTATTTTTATTTGAACTTACATAGGGACTAGAGCAATTTAAATTGGGGCTTTATTTTATTTTTGATTTTTGAAATAATTAGTAGAAAACTCACAAAGATGAAATGTCACAGTGTATGGGACACTCTTTTTATGTCTGAAATACTTTCTCTGCCTTAAGCTTCAAGAAATGGTAGAAAGCACCTGGATATATGGGCATGTTTGTTTTCCTCAGATTTCTTTTTCTCTCAGACTCATACAAGGGGAAGATATATAAAATATGCACAGTGCTACTAATTTTAATAAATTCAGTGTCTATGAGGTTGACTCATATGTTAATATTACTGGGTAGAGATAATTCCATAACAAAAATTAAAATATCCAGACGTCATCAGATATAAGTGAGAAGTTTGAAAAATGGAGAATAGAGTGCAGCTTTGCTAGAATGTAGTCAATAATCCTTTGGAGTAGGAAATCACAACCTACTCCTGTATACTTGCCTGAAAAATTCTGCAGACAGAAGAGCCTGGTGGGCTACAGTCCATGGGTTTGCAAAGAGTCGGACATGACTGAACACACAAAGAAAAGAGTTTTTGAAATTTCAATAACTGGAAACACCACAGAATAGAAGCTAAAACTTTTCTGTCAAGTTCTGCATATCTTTTTTTTTAATCTCTGAGCTGTTTTGATGGTAATAGAAAGATGCACAGAGAAATTCACTTCTGTCTCTATAAGAAGACAACACCACTCCTATGGCCTGTTTACTCACACCAATATTTACTTCTGTTCCCATCTGCTATGTGCTGGTTCCTTTGGTATCTATGTTTCCGGAGAGAAGATGACTGAAATGTTCTTTGCTTTAGAAGACAGAGTTTATATCCTACAAGGGGGGACTTAGCAAGTATATATATGACTACACAAAGTGGAATCACATAGGTACCAGAGAGAAAGATGACCAGGGCAGTAGAAATGGACCTATAAAATCAGCCAATCTATCTAATCTGCCTCACTTCATAGATGAGAAAAGAAGTCAAGAGTAGTAAGTCAGCCTTGCTTAAGGTCACACAGCATATTACAACACACCCAGGACTAAGTCAGGTCAAGTCAAATTAAGGGCTTTTTAAAATTTAAGCTGCACTCTTACTTTTGGGGAACTTGATTAACTTTATTTTGTGGAGACTTGGGTATGTTTCACTTTAATTCAACTATAAAAATATATCAAAAATATTGTTGGACACTATAAAGTACATGGAACAAATTAAATTTGGGGGTTAGCACAATAAATATTTTTTGTAACTGTCTAAACCCATTATTCATGTATCTGATTCATTTTACAAAGCAGTAAAATTCAGAATTGCAGATAGGTCAAGACAAAAGCACTGTTTCATTATCAACAGCTATTTGAAATCTAACTAGGATCCATGAGAATAGTGGTTGAGAATCTCTTTAAAATTGTCCAAACCTTCACACGATTATAGTTTTAGTCTCAGTGAATGTTGATTGGAATGAACATAAAATAGCTAAAAGCTCATAAGAATTCCTTAACAGTTTTAAATTATGATTAAAGGAAGCATCATTTATAGATACCTGAAAAATAAAAATAGTGAGCATGTGTGTATTCTGTCATATATATTCCTTCAAAGTGCCATCTTACATGAATATGAGACTAGCTGATTCACTTATTCATTCATCATTTATTCATCCAAGAAGAATTAATCTCTTGCAGTCATGAGACATAATATCAATAAAGCTTTTGTTTAGCGTTCTTTTTCTACTACATACAAAACCAAATGTTTGTCTCCTGATATTCTTTCAACTGGACTTCCTTGTGTCCAGTAGAATAAAAACTAGCTGTGGAATTTTCTGTGGATCAAAGCAATAAATGAAGACATAACATTTTTGGCAGTATATTCTCACCAACTACAGTATTTTTCTTGTGTACTTCACATAAGGTGATGTAGAATATTGTCCCACCAGTGTAAGAGATGATAAATAACCATGGGCTATAATGTGTGCTTATTACTGATCCCTCCTGAGCTCAACAGATCTGCAGATGATTTTTAAATAGGTTGATGAGTGGTTCTTAAGGGAAAGGACAGAAGCTGAAATGTCCACATAGCGCTA
Source organism: Madoqua kirkii (assembly GCA_006408675.1). Lineage (NCBI taxonomy): Eukaryota > Metazoa > Chordata > Mammalia > Artiodactyla > Bovidae > Madoqua > Madoqua kirkii. The sequence goes on along the minus strand of SJYC01149932.1, from coordinate 5,469 downwards.
ATGGGCACTTTAATTTAAATTAGCCAGGCAGAGTGTTATCTTTAAAGGCAGTTGCTACTGCTGCTGTCGCTTCAGTCATGTCCGACTCTGTGCGACCCCATAGACAGCAGCCCACCAGGCTCCCCAGTCCCTGGGATTCTTTAGGCAAGAACACTGGTGTGGGTTGCCATTTCCTTCTCCAATGCATGGAAGTGAAAAGTGAAAGTGAAGTCCCTCAGTTGTGTCTGTCTCTTAGCGACCCCATGGACTGCAGCCCACCAGGCTCCTCCCTCCAAGGGATTTTCCAAGTAAGAGTAATGGAGTGCCATTGCCTTCTCCTTCTTTAAAGGCAAAAGATTTAAACCCTACCATGTGTAAGGCTTACTTGGCCGTGCTTGTTTTAAGGTTGGCAAGAAGTCCATTTACTCCAGTTACAAAATCCTAGTAACACTGTTGATAAGAGGTATTCATTTGCTTTTGATTTCCAAGTTCTTCCAGTAGACCTGTATGCATTGTGAAGCTGGAAACACTGAAAAAAAAATTGAGGAGTTTCATAGGCATTCCACAGTTACTTGTTCAGGGATTTCCTTTTCTTTTCTTAGAACATTGGGTTCCTGGTAAGAACAGCAAACTAATAGAAATGTGAATGAACCCTGTCTATTTAAGTAAAAACTTTCTTTTTTATCACATTCATTTTTATCCTATAATAACTAAGATATATATTTACATGAAATTTTATACAAACAGGATTGCCATGGTCTGTTTGCTTTGCCTTTTAATCAGATCATTTCTGATAGGTTGTATAAACAAGGATGTTAGTGCCCTCTTTCCAAAATAAGTACAGCTGAAAAACAGCTTACTGATTTTAAATCAGGGCTTTCACATCCGCAATTGGACTTAAATATCCAGGAAGATCTTTATGGACTGTAACAGATGATGGCTGCCCTCTAGTGACTAGACATTCTTGCTGTTTCAGTTTAGGTTAGAAAAGGGCGTTTAAAACATATGTCCTAATTTCTATTCAATCAGTTGGGCGTTAGAAACCTTTATAGAGAGAACACATTACATACTGAATATTAATTATATTCTATGAATGCAGATATATATGAAATACAGATGTATTTTCTTAATCACAGCACTTTTGCCAACATATATTTCTTAAAAATTCAACCATTTTCAAGCTAAACTTATCAATTAAATAACCCTAGTTTTATTTCAACTCATAGAACAAAGGCTAGTTTTTTTTAAATGTAGAAAGGCTAATTATCTAATAGTACTAACTATTGAATCTTCTTCCTGTCTCCATCTTATTCTCTCTGGCAAAGAAAACATATTCTGTTCATTTGACAAACAGTTCACATTTCTAACTATCTTCAGAGAAATTGCCTTTTTTTTTTCTAATTGCTCAAATGCCTGCAGTTGTATTTAGATGATCACACATAACTGGATAAATCAAGCCACATTTAAAATTCAACCAGCAAGACTATAACTGCCTCCAATCAATAGAGATGCTTAGTGATCCTGACCACACCTGCAAGGTGGCTTTCTTAGTCCTTGCAGCTACAAGGTACAGCGTGGCAATATTAGATTTGATTACTTTCAAGCTAAACAGAAACAAAACAAACAGATATAACAACAAAACCCATGGCACTTCAACCTATTGCTGGTAGAACTGAATCAAAATAAATCTCATTCCAAGCAGACCACAGAAAAATCACCTCTTTGAAGGTTGACAGGAAAGCAAATCATTTTTCACCTACTACCTCATTTTTTCCTTTATCTTCAAACCAAAAGATATTTTCTACAATATCTAGGTGTTACTTTTTTCTTTAAAAAGCAAGTTTTTGCTGAAAGTGTGAAAACCTAAAAATCAGCTACCATATAGGGAAAATTTTTTCCCAGCCTCTATGAAATGATGAACTATCCCTTGTTTAAAATATAGGGCAGTATTTGACCTTGGGTCACATTCTGATATATATAAATATTTAGGATAAAAGTTTAGTTGGAAAAATTGATGCATCTTTATTGCTATAGTATTTAATAAAAAATATTGATAATTAAAAAGGTTGACTAGATAATCTACTCAAATTTTCCAGTGGTCAATCATCTGAAACGTCTATTGCATGGTCTAAAGCTAACAGAGTAAATTCAATTAATGATTCGTTCTGATTTGGGTATATATTTTCAAACCTTTATAAGAGAACCACTTTTTTTAATTTGTCCTTTTCCATTTGTACTTTTCTTTCTGCACAGTAAAACCAAAACATGAGAAATCAGAACAAAATTTTCTGGGCATTGTGGCTATGTAAAAATGGCTAACATCACCTGACCAATATCAGCCTTTTAGTTCATTTCTGTCATTCCTGGAAAAAAATATTCAATTCATTTCTTCTTAATAAATATTTGTAGAGTTCTGATTCTGTTAGGTGTATTAGCTCTAGGAGATGAAAACACAGATAAGATTGAGTTTCTGCTTGAAATGAACAAATACTTACAAAAACTGTGGTCAGTTCAGTTTAGTTCAGTTCAGTTTAGTTCAGTTCAGTCGCTCAGTAGTGTCCGACTCTTTGCTACCCCATGAATCGCAGCACGCCAGGCCTCCCTGTCCATCACCAACTCCTGGGGTTCACTCGGACTCACGTCCATTGAGTCAGTGATGCCATCCACAATAATAAATATATATGCAATATGCAAAAAGAGTACAGAATAAGGATTCATTCTCTGCAGACTAGGGAAGACTTATTAGAAGGGATGATTCCCAATAGAGTCAACATTTTGAAAGATAAATAGGAAATCTCAAGACAGATAAGAGGAGGAAAGGACACTCAAGCTGGACAAAATGACCACTTTTTTTTCTTGTTTATATTTACTGAAATATGGTTGATCTATAATATTATATGTTACAGATGTAGTATATAGTGATTCACAATTTTTAAAGGTTATACTCCATTTTTAGTTATTATAAAACATTGGCTATGTTCCCTGTGCGGTACATTATATCTTTGTTGCTTATTTTATATATAATAGTTTGTATTTCTTAATTCCCTATCCCTAAATTGACCCTCCCGCATTCTCCCTTTCCAATGATAACTGGTAGTTTATGCTCTAAATTTATCAGTTGCTTCTGTTTTATTATATTCACTAGTTTGTTGCCTTTCTTAGATTCCACATATAAATGGTATCACACGTGATTTGTCTTTCCCTGTCTGACTTATCTCACTTAGTATAATTTCCTCCAAGTCTGTTCACATTGCTGCAAATGGCAACATTTAATCCTTTTTATGGATAAGTAGTATTCCATTGCAGAGAAGGCAATAAACCAATAAACACTACCTCACTCAGCATTTTGGAGAAGGCAATGGCACCCCACTCCAGTACTCTTGCCTGGAAAATCCCATGGACGGAGGAGCCTGGAAGGCTGCAGTCTATGGGGTCGTTGAGGGTAGGACAGGACTAAGCGACTTCACTTTCACTTTTCACCTTCTTGCATTGGAGAAGGAAATGGCAACCCAGTCCAATGTTCTTGCCTGGAGAATCCCAGGGACAGGGGAACCTGGTGGGCTGCTGTCTATGGGGTCGCACAAAGTCGGACATGACTGAAGTGACTTAGCAGCAGCAGCAGCAGCATTCCATTGGGTGGGCTTCCTAGGTCACTCAAGTGGTAAAGAGTCCACTTAACAATGTAGGAGATGCAAGTTCAATCCTTGGGTCAGAAAGACCCCCCCAGAGAAGAAAATGAAAATTGACTCTGGTATTCTTGAATGGAAAATTTCATGGATAGTGGAGCCTGGATTACAATCCATGGAGTGGTAGAGTCAGATATGACTTAGTAACTGAGCATTGAGCCTGGTATTCCATTGTATATTTCCCACATTGCCTGCACTAATTACATTACCACCAACAGTGTATGACATATCTTTTTTCTCCTCATTCTTACAAAATTTTTTATTTGTGGTTTTTTGAAGATAGCCATTCTGACAAATAAGGAGTGATATCTCATTGTAGTTTTGATTTGCATTTCCTTGATGATTAGCCATGTAGAGCCTGGATTACAATCCATGGAGTGGTAGAGTCAGATATGACTTAGTAACTGAGCATTGAGCCTGGTATTCCATTGTATATTTCCCACATTGCCTGCACTAATTACATTACCACCAACAGTGTATGACATATCTTTTTTCTCCTCATTCTTACAAAATTTTTTATTTGTGGTTTTTTGAAGATAGCCATTCTGACAAATAAGGAGTGATATCTCATTGTAGTTTTGATTTGCATTTCCTTGATGATTAGCCATGTTGAAGAAATTTTCATGTGCCTATTGGCCCATTTGAATGTCCTCTTTGGGAAAATATCTTTTTTTTTTGAAGCATATGCAAATTGTGTTTAATAAAATTTATCAAATGTGAGTTGAAGGTTACAATGGCAAATATAAACTGTCACTAATAAAATGATCTTTTACCTCTTGTAATAAGATTAGGACTTAATTCTTTGACTTAGATTTTTAAGTCTGTATTACTAAGATCATAAAAGTTTGTCATCCATTATTATTAAATTTACTTTTAAATACAGCTAGTTATAAAAGAAGAAAAGATGGCTAATTCTCGAGAAAAAACAAAAATCTGATTCATGTGTAACATGATGCATCATGAGTCTCTGATAAAGAAAATTTGATTACTACATAAACTATAGTTACTGCTAGCTTGGAAATTCTGGTGCATACAAATCAACTGGCCAGTTTTGTAGAGTCAACAGACTTTTTGTATGGTGGCCATCATTGCTTCATAGATAACCAAAAATAGAAATGATTTGAAACATCAAATAAGGTCCAAATTTGTAGAAGGGTGGGGTGAGGAGCATCCTTAAAAGAAGGGCCAGTACATGACCTCTTTAATGCAGCTGCACGGAGCAGAAGAAAATGACTAATCATAACTTTGCATATCTTCCTGTCCCCTGACTCCTTTCCACTTTTGTTCTCTAAGCTTCATTACATTATTTTTGTAAATTATTTCCAGGTTAAGACAAGACAAAGACTTTATAAGGAACCAGGAATAGGTTTTGTGTAGTTTTTCCTGTCGAAAACTGGTCTGGTTATAGTCTAATAACTATCATGGGAATCTGGGAATTAATGACTATGTTTAAGCCAAAAATGTGTATTTTAGAGGTTCAGAATCACTTAGCAACTACCTGAATAAACTGAAAGCAAGGCCAGATGAGTTCAAGTAGTCAGTTGTTATACTACAAATACTAATATTACCTTCCAAGTAGTTTTGACATTCATATTTGATACCATTCAACTTTTATCCATATTAATCATTGGGGTTTTAACTTGTGCTATGTCACTCTGTAATGCCTCCTCTAAACAAAGCTCTTTGCAGCAAGAAACAGATTTTTTCAAAGCTCTGATTACTTCTGGTGGCCCTTTGATAAACTGCTGTAGCCACTCTTGTGCCTCTTTGAGACATTCGGTTTCGTCTGAAGACTGCAAGATGT
>SJYC01149929.1:0-11668 GCA_006408675.1 Madoqua kirkii | reverse complement strand
ACAGAGTACTAATTATTATTTACAGCCTTTAATATTGTATTCTTGCAAGTAACAATAGATTGTTTCAATTAACATTTAAAAGCTGGTAATTATAAAATATAATGCTATTGTCAGAAAAATCGCTAACTTATGTACACGTATTCTTTGAAATTACTCTGTATTTCTTCTTCTCAGTTCCCAGTAATATGCATTTTTGACATTTATTGATTTAAATAATTTAAAAAGAAACTTAAATGATGTCTTTTTTCACAAACTATTTTGGGATTTAAAAGATATCTTTTGGCACTCAAACTGATAATGCAAAAACATGAATTTTAATCTTTCATGTGTGAAAGAGGGCTTCCTAGGCGGTACTATTGGTAAAGAATCTGCTTGCCAATGCAGAAGACACAAGAGATTAGGGTTTGGTCCCTGGGTCAGGAAGATCCTCTGGATGTGGGCATGGCAAGCCACTCCAGTATTCTTGCCTGGAGAATCCCATGGACAGAGGATCCTGGCAGGCTCCAGTCTATAGGGTTATACAGAGTTAGATGTGGCTGAAGTGACTTAGCGCACATATGTGAAATATTTTATATATTTCTGTATAATTAATTGGCAAATATTCTAAAAATGTCAACTTTTGACATCTTTAATTATACCAAGAAAAGACATCTATAAAAATATATATTTTTTCATAATTTGGAGTCAGTATTTTCCCATGTAAATATATGTGTGGAAAAGACACATAGAATAAAAGTTAGAACAACAGTAATCGCAGAGTCGGACACGACTGAGCGACTGAACTGAGCTGAACTGAATGATAGCAGTAGAAAAATATACAAAGTGTTTCTATATGTAGATCCTTATGCAAAGCACTCAACATGTTTGTCTCATTTAATCCTCAGAACAACCCATGAGATAGATGCCATTAAGTAACTTGCCTGGGGTTACTTTGCTGATAAGTGGCAGAATGTGAACTCAATCAGACTTTCTTTGCTTAGATCCCAGGGTGTTAATCACACTGATTCATTGATTCCCACTAGTGTAGGAATGAAAGGAAAGATTTTCACACAGTGAAAATTGAAGTTTGCACTGTGCGTGGTTCCTTGGTTTGGGCTCCAAGATACTGTTACGAAAAGTGTGACGTGTATTAAGTATACTTGAAGGCACCACTTTTACCGCATTCTCTTTTATTATGCATACGTTGTCTCTACAGGTTAAATCTCAGCCTCATGGATTGCACCTATATATTCTCAAGTTATCTAAAAATATGTATGTCAATTACCTGATTAATACAGGGTTAAATAAGTATGGCTCAAATATCTTTTTGTGTTCATTTTCTCTTAAGAAATCAGTACAGTCAGGTTTTCTTTCCAAATTTAACCAACCCAATTGTGATTAGTATGTCCTACATAATCTCTTTGATGCTTTGTTTGCTAGAAATAACCATCATACTTCTTTCTTCTATTCTTAAAGCATTTATTTCCATTTCTCACATTTACCTCACCAAGGAGTGGCTTGGCATCTCCCATTCTCAGAAGTTCAGCCCAGCACACTATGGTTTCCAAACTTGGCTTTTCTGTCTCTGGGATGACAGTGATCCCAAACCTCATAATTGAGGTGTCTTTTTACCATGTAGAACTGCAAATAGACCAATATTGTGAAGAGGCAACCTTTTCTTAGCTTAATATGGCTTTAATAATAGGAGAAGTTTGAGGCTTTTTACCAACATAGTAATTTAGACTCCTTATTTTGACTTAGATACAAAATTCTTCATCCATTCAGAGACCAACTGAGGGAAAGCTGTGAGAGAAAGAGCCAAGAAAAACAGTCATTTCCCAATATCATTTTGGTCCTGAAATCTCTATGCACATGCTCCTTGAGTTTTCACCTTTCTGTCTGTCCAAACTAGAAATGTTCCCCTTATTTCAGGCTAAGTCTATTGAGACTCTTAGTATACCTGAAGATACTGTTTTTCCAGCTTTCTTCTCCTATGGATAGGAAAATGCTTTTCTGCTTTAATTCAGCTTAGAGATAGATAATTCTTGTCAAGCTTATGACAAGAGTTTATAGTATGTTAATATGTTATTAATTGAAAGGGAGTATGTATAACAGTTAACAGCACAACATTAAAGTCAGAATGTCTGCGTTTGCAACCCATTCTTTCATTCTCTAGATGCAAACTTGTGAAAAACTCATTTAACTTCTTTATGCCTTACTTTCCTCATCTGTAAAATGGGGTCAATATACAACCTGTCTCACAAGATTGCTGTGAGAATTGAATGAACTAATATATGTTTTAGAATAGTGTCTGATATATCAATGTTTCCTGAGTGAATGAAAGTACTTTTTCAGGTTCAGTTCAGTTCAGTTCAGTTCAGTTCAGTTCAGTTCAGTCGCTGTCATGTCCAACTCTTTGCTACCCCATGAATCACAGCATGCCAGGCCTCCCTGTCCATCACCAACTCCCAGAGTTCACTCAGACTCATGTCCATTGAGTCAGTGATGCCATCCAGCCATCTCATCCTCAGTCGTCCCCTTCTCCTGCCCCCAGTCCCTCCCAGCATCAAAGTCTTTTCCAGTGAGTCAACTTTTCACATGAGGTGGCCAAAGTACTGGAGTTTCAGCTTCAGTATCGTTCCCTCCAAAGAAATCCCAGGGCTGATGTTCAGAATGGACTGGTTGGATCTCCTTGCAGTCCAAGGGACTCTCAAGAGTCTTCTCCAACACCACAGTTCAAAAGCATCAATTCTTCAGTGCTCAGCCTTCTTCACAGTCCAACTCTCACATCCATACATGACTACTGGAAAAACCATAGCCTTGACTAGACGGACCTTAGTCGGCAAAGTAATGTCTCTGCTTTTGAATATGCTATCTAGGGTGGTCATAACTTTCCTTCCAAGGAATGGGCATGTTTTAATTTCATGGCTGCAATCACCATCTGTAGTGATTTTGGAGCCCAGAAAAACAAAGTCAGCCACTGTTTCCACTGTTCCCCATCTATTTGCCATGAAGTGATGGGACCAGATGCCATGATCTTAGTTTTCTGAATTTTGAGGTTTAAGCCACCTTTTTCACTCTCCTCTTTTACTTTCATCAAGGGGCTCTTTAGTTCTTCAATTTCTGCCATAAGGGTGGTGTCATGTGCATATCTGAGCTTATTGATATTTTTCCCAGGAACCTTGATTGCAGCTCGTATTTCATCCAGCCCAGCGTTTCTCATGATGTACTTTGCACATAAGTGAAACAAGCAGGGTGACAATATACAACCTTGATGTATTTCTTTTCCTATTTTGAACCAGTCTGTGGTTCCATGCCCAGTTCTTCCTGACTTGCATACAGGCTTCTCAAGAGGCAGATCAGGTGGTCTTGTAGTCCCATCTCTTTCAAAATCTTCCACAGTTTATTGTGATCCACACAGTCAAAGGCTTTAGCATAGTCAATAAAGCAGAAGTAGATGTTTTTTTCTGGAACTCTCTTGCAATTTTGATGATCCATTTGATGTTGGCAATTTGATCTCTGGTTCCTCTGCCTTTTCTAAAACCAGCTTGAACCTCTGGAAGTTCACATATTGCTGAAGCCTGGCTTGGAGAATATTAAAGAATTACTTTACTAGCATGTGAGATAAGTGCAATTGTGTGGTAGTTTGAGCATTCTTTGGCATTGCCTTTCTTTGGGATTAGAATAAAAAATAACATTTTCCAGTCCTGTGGCCACTGCTGAGTTTTCCAAATTTGCTGGCATATTGAGTGCAGCACTTTCACAGCATCATCTTTCAGGATTCAAATTAGCTCAATGGGTTTCCATCACCTCCACTAGCTTTGTTCGTAGTGATGTTTTCTAAAGTCCAATTGACTTCACATTCCACCCAGGATGTCTGGCTCTAGGTGATAATCATGACATCAAGATTATCTGGGTCATAAAAATTTTTTTTGTAAAGTTCTTCTGTTTATTCTTGCCACCTCTTCTAATATCTTCTGCTTCTGTTTGGTCCCTACCATTTCTATCCTTTATTGAGCCCATCTTTGCATGAGATATTCCCTTGGCATCTCTAATTTACTTGAAGAGATCTCCAGTCTTTCCCATTCTATTGTTTTCCTCTATTTCTTTGAATTGATCACTGAGGAAGGCTTTCTTATATCTCCTTGCTATTCTTTGGAACTCTGCATTCAAATGGGTTTATCTTTCCTTTTTTCCTTTATTTTTTACTTCTCTTCTTTTCACAGCTATTTGTAAGGCCTCCTTAGACATACATTTTGCTTTTTGCATTTCTTTTTCTTGGGCATGGTCTTGATTCCTGTCTCCTGTACAATGTCATGAAGTTCATTCTGTAGTTCATCAGGCACTCTGTCTATCTGATCTAGTCCCTTAAATCTATTTCTCACTTCCAGTGTATAGCTACAAAGAAGTTGATTTAGGTCATACCTGAATGATCTCATGGTTTTCTCCACTTTCTTCCATTTCAGTCTGAATTTTTCAATAAGGAGTTCACAATCTGAGCCACAGTCAGCTCCCAGTCTTGTTTTTGCTGACTGTATAGAGCTTCTCCAATTTTGGCTACAAAGAATATAATCAATCTGATTTTGGTGTTGACCACCTGGTGATGTCCATGTGCAGAGTCTTCTCTTGTGTTGTTGGAAGAGGGTGTTTGCTATGACCAGTGTGTTCTCCTCGCAAAACTGTATGAGCCTTTGCCCTGCTTCATTCTATCCTCCAAGGCCAAATTTGCCTATTACTCCAGGTGTTTCTTGACTTCCTACTTTTGCATTCCAGTCCCCTATAATGAAAAGGACATCTTTTTATTTTTGGCTGTTATTTCTAGAAGGTCTTGTGGGTGTTCATAGAATTGTTCAACTTCAGCTTCTTCGGTGTTACTGTTTTCGGCATAGGCTTGGCTTACCATGATATTGAATGGTTTGCCTTGGAAATGAATAGAGATCTCTCTATTGTTTTTGAGCTTGCATCCAAGTACTGCATTTCAGACTCTTGTTGACCATGATGGCTACTCCATTTCTTCTAAGGGATTCTTGTTCACAGTAGTAGATATAATGTTTATCTGAGTTAAATTCACCCTTTCTAGTCCATCTTAGTTCACTGATTCCTGAATGTCGATGTTCACTGTTATCACCTCCTCTTTGACCACTTCCAATATGCGTTGATTCATCGACCTAACATTCCAGATTCCTGTGCATACTTGGCCTTCAAGAAACCTACAATCTATGATGGGGAGATAGCCTTATAAATATATCTGACAGGACAGTGAGGGACAGTAACATTTTCTTAGTCAAAAATGCCTCAGGTCAAGGTCTGAGGGGATGACAATTCCATCCATCCCATGTCTCCACAATTAGCTTTCAGTTTCATTGCACTTTCTTTGAAATATTTTGAGGTTTCAATTCAGTTGATACCTTTGAATAATATGGAAATATCTACTCTTCTGTTTTGAAAAAAATGTCTCTTCTATATATTCTTAAACAATTGCATGCTTTGTGAATGACACAGCCTTCATAATGTAATTTTACATCTTCAAAATATATTACACATACTGAAATGATTTGCTCACTTATTAGATAGGGACCTGCTGAAAACAAGGGATAATACCTTATTAAAATTTTTCTTCAGCTCTTAACAGAGTGACAGTATATTTTGAGGAAGAGATGAACAAATAAATATCAATAGACTCATTATACAAATATCACCTTTACAGTACTCTTGCCTGGCAAATACCATGGACAGAGGAGCCTGGTAGGCTGTATTCCATGGGGTCGCTAGGAGTTGGACACGACTGAGTGACCTCACTTTCACTTTTCACTTTCATGCACTGGGGAAGGAAATGGCAACCCACTCCAGTATTCTTGATGGGGGAGCTTGGTGGGCTACTGTCTATGGGGTCACACAGAGAAGCAACTGGGGACACAGAAGCGTCTCTGGGGACATGACTGAAGCGACTTAGCAGCAGCAGGAGCAACAGCAGCAGCAGCAGCACCTTTACAAGGCACCAAGTCTTTTCTCTTTTATGCAGCTTCCAAACAGGTCTATCTCTGTTAAATAAATCTAGTTTGAGCTCAACAGAGAATGAAACATATACGGGAGTTAATATTCTTGGTACTACTCCATATACTTTCCGGGTACATAGGGCAAGACCCAGAATAGCATTCCATTTGTTTGAATGACAGATTAGTTGATTGATTTTTGTGACAAATGACAAATGCCAGTTGCCAAATTATATCTTCAAACAACTTCTGTCATCAAAATTCAACTGAACTATATTCCTAAAACAATCTAATCCTGGAGAAATACAACAGAAAAATTACCTTAAGTGCCACTGTATTCTGGGTCATCAGTATTTCTATTTAAGAGTGATCAAAAGGAAGCTTTCTAGTCTAGACTGGGCAGATTAATCCCTTACAAAAAAGATTCTGTCCCCATTGAAATGCAACAACATTCACAGGTCTCTTGGAGGTGAATTCTACTCTCTTGCCCTCCCTGAGAAAACAAAGGAGGGCCAGGTTACTATCTGCTGTAAGTGGAATTTGAAAACCAGAGTCCACTTGGAACTCCGTTCTTGATTTCTACCACTACTGTGTAAGCATGATGAAAACCAGAAGGATATGGATATAAAGATGAAACTAGGCCTCCCTGCATACATAATTTTACCTTTATTCTACTTAATACCAAGGGACCCTATTCTTTATTTAGAGAGTAAAAGATACTATGCAGATCTGGACCTATGGTATTTTTTATGGTCCATAACAGTCCAAAAGATTTTAAATGCAGACTGGACTACTGGGCAGGAAGCTTGGGTTTCTCTCCTGGTTCTGCCTGCTGGTATACAATGAGATGGGAGGGATGTATACAATATATAGATGCTATGGATATTTAAAAATTTCCTATGACTAGAATCACATTTCATCCAGTGTCCCTACTCTTTTTTCATGCTAAGTGTACATAATTTTTATCTGGCCTCTTAGAAATCTCTTCTAACTAGAATATATGTTTTTGTTTTTACTTTTTCCTCCTCCAAACGGATTTGATTTTCTTGAAGTGGGATTTATTTTTCTTTTCATGCAAAGAGTTAGTTCAAAAATTTGTAATTATTTCCCTTTAGTCTGCTAAAAAGTATCTATAGTTATTCTTTGAGTAATGAACACATTTATCCACCCTTCCAGATAGCTCAGTTACAGAAGACCCCAGTTCAATTCCTGGGTCAGGAAGATCTGCTGGAGAAGGGATAGGCTACCGACTCCAGTATTCTTGGGCTTCCCTTGTGGATTAGCTGGCAAAGAATCTGCCTGCAATGTGGGAGACCTGAGTGCAATCCCTGGGTTGAGAAGATCCTCTGGAGAAGGGAAAGGCTACCCACTGTAGTATCCTCACTTGGAGAATTCCAAGGACTATATAATCCAAGAGGTCACAAAGAGTCAGACATAACTAAGTGACTTTCACTTTCACCTATAAACAAGCATTTGATTAAAAATAATTCTTCCTAGCTTCTAGTATTAACACTGATAGTCCATCCCAGAAATAGCAAGGTGAATAAAATAGGTTACTAAACTTCAGGAGTTGACAGACTAGTCAAGAAAATGGTCAGTTATCTTTAATTCCAAGGGCTATGTTCTGCAAAGTTACCATGAACCCCAATTAGCACAAATAGGGTTAGGTTCCTAGTCAAAGCAATAATCAGTTACCTTTATCTCCAAGGGCTATATTCGACAAAGTTATCATGAACTCTAATCAGAAATAACGTTAAGATCCTATGAGCCTCTGGTCACATTTTGCCCAACTGAACAACACATAAACTGAATTTGTTGTATATGTGTGTATGTATGTATATATATATATATAACTAAAGAAACCATATTAAATATTTGTTGCTTGATTCATATTGAACTCACAGACATTCCATGAGGACAATCCCATCCTCCTCAGCCTGTGGCTTCTGCGGTCCTCTTCACATTTGGCCTCCCTGATAGCTCAGTTGGTAAAGAATCTGCATGTGATGCAGGAGACCCCAGTTGGATTCCTGGGTCAGGAAGATCTACTGGAGAAGGGATAGGCTACCCACTCCAGTATTCTTGGGCTTAGCTTGTGGCTCAGCTGGTAAAGAATCTGCCTGCAATGCAGAAGACCTGGTTTGATCCTTGGGTTGGGGAGATCCCCTAGAGAAGGCAGTGGCTACCCACTCCAATATTCTGGCCTGGAGAATTCCATGAACTGTATAGTCCATGGGGTCACAAAGAGTCGGACACGGCAGAGTGACTTTCACTTTCATTTTGATGGACAACAGCTCCAAGAGTCATTCTTGAAAGAAACTTTCTAATATTTGAATTTTCTCCTTAAGGAAACTCAGAGGCTTCTTGCACTTAGGAACAGTTAACAGCACTTTATTTTAAAGAGCAAAATCACTGACAAAAAGCACAAATATGTAAAAAAGTGTACCAAATATATTACAAAAAGGACACACTTACAGTAGGAGAGCTGAAATAAAAAGGTAGAATGCTGTCAGATGGGAACCCTTGCATTGTTTTTGCCACTGTGCATGTCAGCCACTCTGAGCATGTCAGCAAATGACTATAAGAATGTCATGAATTTGAGACTGCAAACAAAATTTAATGAGTAGGTAAATTGATTCATTGGAAAAACCCTAATGCTGGGAAAGATTGAAGGCAGGAGAAGAAGGGGATGACAGAGTATGAGATGGTTAGATGGCATCACCAACTTGATGGACATGGTTTGAGCAAGCTCCAGGAATTGGTGATGCTGGCATGGGAACCCTGGCATGCTGCATTTTGTGGGATGCTGCAGTCAAAGGGTCAAACAGGACTGAGAGACTGAACTGAATTTACAAATACAGAATCATAAATAATGATCAGCTGTATGTGAACAAAAGGGAAAACAGTGTTCCATCATTCCAAAGGAAAATTAAACACAGAGGAGAAAAAGTTAATGCTGAAGAACATTCTGTAGAACAAATGCTGAGTGCTGCTGCCGCCGCTAAGTCGCTTCATTTGTGTCCGACTCTGTGCAACCCCATAGACGGATTCTTGAGGCAAGAACACTGGAGTGGGTTGCCATTTCCTTCTCTAATGCATCAAAGTGAAAAGTGAAAGTGAAGTCGCTCAGTCGTGTCCAACCCTCAGCAACCCTGGAATGCAGCCTACCAGGCTCCTCCATCCATGGGATTTTCCAGGCAAGAGTACTGGAGTGGGGTGCCATTTCCTTCTCCAAAATGCTGTTTATTGGTTTCTCTCATGTAGGCAAAAGGCACATCAATCAAAGAAAATAGCATATTAAGATTGTGATAACATGAGACTTTGTAGTGTATTCAAGAACTATAGTAGCTTGATGATTCTTGATTCTAAAGTTCATATTGGAAAATTTTAGAAGTCTGAAGAGTATAATAGAAGCCATATAATAAAGGATCCTAAGGTCCACCTTAGTTGTTTGAAATATTTTCTGTGATGAGAAGACATGGTCATGGTATAAATATATACAAGGCATGAATAAAGTCTGATAATACTATCTCAGTATCTTGTGAGAAGCAAATGTTAAAACATGAAAAAGTGATATTTTAAAAAATTTACTATTATCTGTTCAAATCAAGTTTTATTTTTTAACACAGAATAATAATTTTAGCTTTATTAAAGAAGATAAGTGCAAAGAAACTATTCTGTTGATGTCTGAACAGAAATGCAATTCTTAGAAGATTGTAAAAGGCCTAATTTGACATTATGAGAAGAGCTGAATCATTGGAAAAGACCCTAATGATGGGAAAGATTGAGGACAGGAAGAGAAAAGGACTACAGAGAATAAGATGGCTGGATGGCATCACTGACTCAATGGACATGGGTTTGGGTGAACTCCGGGAGCTGGTGATGGACAGACAGGCCTGGTGTGCTGCAGTTCATGGGGTTGCAGAGTCAGACATGACTGATCGACTGAACTGAACTGAACTGATCTGGTAAAGGTACAATATTTCATACAGCCATTTTTATTTTTCTAAAAAAACCCTTCTCTGGCCCCATTACTTACTCCAGTCTTTATGAGGTGTTTCTCATAGAAGTTTCTACCTGGTGCAAATAATACTGTAACTTTCTTAATTTGTGCCCATACCAATTTGTCTCTTCACATATCATAATATTTATCAAACTGCATTAAGTATACCTTAGAACACAGCTAAATAACTCTTGATGGTGGGGAATATTTTATTCACCATTGTAGCCCCAAGCTGTAATACATGTCATTCACTTGAGAGCTGATGAACAAATCAATAGTAAGAGAGTGAAACATTAGATCAGCCTTAGGGTTTAGCTCTGACATCCTTTGCTCTCCATATGGGAGGGAACAATCCAAAATGCTTTTTTTTTTTTCAGTTCTGCATCTAAAATGTTCAATGTCAAGATAATTTGGGAAGGTGTTTGTCGGTTGTGAGCCATTTTACTTGAAAATATTGTCACTTATACAAGTTTAATAATTCAGTGATGTGCAAGAAATTATAAAGTTAGACATTTTCCTTTTAAAATTAAGTGTACATGGCATTTAAGAAAGGTGATATACCTGTTGAAGAAATATCATTTCAAAATTTTCTGTAAGTGACCTAGCAGCAATTATTTTACCTGATACGTGCTGTTTAGAGTGTTTCTATGGCACGACCTGCTACAATTGAAGAAGCTGTCCTGCAGAGGCACCTATCGTCACAACTGTCATGCTTTTATTTTTGCTAGGGATTTTAAATCTCACCACAAAGTCCACCCAAGAATCCCACCGTGGCTCATGTCTTACACTGTGCATTACTCCTCTGACTTTTTGAGCAAGATCAATCAATCAATTTCTTCCACCAGGAACTGAGCAGTCATGACATCACCACCAAGTTTAGTCCTGTTCTAGAAAACAAATTGAGCTTGACCAAAATGAGCAGCAATTTATTTTCAACCAGGGAGACTCAGTCTCTACAGGGTTTTAAATATCAGATACTGCTGCTGGAGTTGGGTCCAGTAAATACCTCTAGAGAGCCAAGGAGGGAAGGGTAAAAGAAGATCAATGTGCTCATTTTCAATAAATCACTAGATTAATCCAGGTGGGATTCTGCAGCTGTGGGTGAAAAGCAAAAGGAGGTCATTATTTGTATTTAAGAGTGCAAAAGCAAAATCAATTTTTTAAACCAAGGTTCAGGCGAGCTGACTGATGGAATGGTAGATATATTTTTAAAAAGTATAAAAATTGGAGTAGAAATGCTTTCCCACCACTGCCACTCATTAATGTCAATGAAAACCACAGATTAAAATTCAGTCTGGTTGCAATAGTCATTATATTTTATACTATTAAAGTTTTATTTAAAAGGGGCTTGATTTCTAGGTTGTTTAAGAAGAAATCAGTCTCACAAGATTTTTTTAAGAACTCACTTTTTTACCTATAGCATTAATAATAACTAATGAAACCTTCTGTTACTATGGTCTTTGGTTATATACCTGCAATTGGAAATACTCTTAGCACATATGGTTATATTACTTGGGCTTAATAGCCACCTCAGGCAAAAAAATATTATATATGAATATTAAATTGTTAAAGAAAATTTTTGAATCAGGCATAAAACTAATTATAGTCTTTAAAATTACTACAGCATTTGTTAGAAAGTTTTCTATAAACTAATATCACTAACTTGATACATAAAAAAATACTCCTAGGTAGT
>SJYC01149927.1:0-13778 GCA_006408675.1 Madoqua kirkii | reverse complement strand
CAAGTAGGTGAGGGTTCTTCTGTCCTTTATCTTTTTTGTGCCAAAGTTCAGGCCAATGAAAACTGAGCACAGATTATGAAGGGGATTCCTTGATAGGTTCTTCCCACTGCTTTTTCCTCCCATCCTTCAGCTCCTCTCTCCTGGGACTTGAGCCTGGCTAAAACCCACAATGCCTGGTTTCAGGACTCAATGAAAGTCAGGCTCTTGATGTCTCATTGCAAAACATTCAGTGAGAGACAGAGCTATAGGTAAGAGGTGGATTTGTTCAAATTCGGAGAGAAGTGCACCACAGGGTGTGGACCATCACAGAGGGCGAGTGCAGTGGCTATGGAATGTGATGTGGTTAGTTTTCTAGGGCTGGGTGATTTCATATACTAATGAGTGGAAGAATCATTCCAACAATTGGGGAACCAACCACTCCTTGCTCTTGTGACAGTGCCTTGGAACTGTCCTGGCACCTCTGGTTGTGTCCTTTAGCTTGCAGACTGAGAATCAAGGTTTAGTTGAATTTTACTTGTCATCTGATTTTAATTGGTTTATGTTATGCCCTTGGGTTATGTCATTCTTTCAAAAGTTGTGCCCTGCCCCCTTCACTCCTATCCCATGCTCTTTTTCTGAGCCCATTTTGGGCTCACAATGTTGCCTCTACAATCTTCTGGAGGGACAAGTAGAAAATAGCTGGCCCTAGGGAGAGAAATACTGTATGATATCCAGTCCTTCTAGAAATTCAGGCCTTCATCTTCCATATTTCCTACAACATGTTCAACAGCAGCACCTCTCAGTGAACCTGCTAGGGAGGGTGACAGGCATGCAATACCTGCTAGAAGTCCATCTGTTGGTGGCATCCCTTCAAGAGAAATTGGGCTTTTGGGGATAATGTTTGCCACTTTGGGAGTTAGCTTTGCAGGCCATTTGGGCCCAAACGCTTACCACCCTTCTAAATTTACAAACATACCCCTGGATCAAATCTCCATTCCACTTTTACAGAACATCTAGTCTGTTGCCTCTTATCAATTTGTTCTTAAGCCACTTACTAACTCCTACAACCAGGACCTTGCCCTCTAGTAGGCAACATTGCTCCACACTTCTTATTACCAAAATACTCTTTTTGTTCCTAACAGGAACTTCTGTTATTACCTAAAGTGGGTCTATGACAATGAAATGTTTACCATTGGAAACACCCTAAATTGCTCTTGTGGAGGACTAGAGAAGGAAATAAATGACTTACATTCCCTCAGAGAAATAAGAGGATAAGGCTTATGGATGTTTCACCAAGCCCCACCTTGAGGGCACAGGCTCAGATTGCCTTACATTATGATATCTTTGGGCTTCCCTGGTGGCTTAGATGGTAAAGCATCTGCCTGCAATGTGGGAGACCCAGGTTCAATCCCTGGGTTGGGAAGATCCCAACCAGAAGGAGAAGGAAATGGCTACCCACTCCAGTACTCTTGCCTGGAAAATTCCATGGATGGAGGAACCTGGGGCTACAGTCCATGGAGTCACAAAGATTCGGACACAACTGAGTGACTTCACTTTCACTATGAAATCTCTTCCCATCCATGGTGGACAAACCAGCAGTGAGTTAAGATTATAACCCCTTAATCCTACCTAGCACTGGTCATGCTGGAGACCTTGGGGATGCCCACTTCCACTCCAGGGGACCCAGGAGTTTCACCTGCTTCAACCTGCCTAGGGATCTCATCCTTGAAAGGTTGTCACACCTCAACCTGCTTGGGAATCCACCAGTCCAGGGATCCCAGAAGGTTGACATGCTTCAACCTGCCCAGGGATCCAATTCTCAGGAGGCCAACCTGCCTCAACCTGCCCAGGGATTCAATCTCCAGGAAGCTGGCACACCTCAACCTGCCTGGGGATCTGCACCCTGACGCAGGGATGCCAGCTCTCAGGTTGCAACAGTACTGGGTAGGATAAGCTTCAGAAGACTCACCCTTAAGGAAGTCCACTATGAAAAGAGAAGAGAAGCCCCCAGCTCAATTTCAGCTTCTCCCTGAGCCTGTCCTATGTAAACTGAGCTATCCAGAGGGCTGTTTGTTTTACTTGAATTTCTCACTCCATTCCTTGGACCTTCCTTTGGTCTATTTTTTGTGGGCTTTTCCTTTCTTTCCCACTACCATTCTGGACTCCTTTTTCTTATTCTAATTACCTAATAGCCCAGCAAAAAGTAATCAGCTATGCCTCAGTGGAGTCTCAGCAATAACTCAGGAGTCCAGTGAGAACCCTATTGCCTTTCTGAAAAGTCTAAAAGAGGCCCTTCAAAAATTTATCAATCTGGACTTAGACTGTTATGAGACACAGGTGTTTTTTAAGGACAAAAATCTGAGAGGGATTGTCAGAAGATCCTCTGATCAGTCCTGAGGAAATCTGGTATACTGATGGAAGCAGCTTTGTCTTGGATGGAAAAAGAAGACTTGGATATGTAATAATCTCTAGTTCGTGCACAGAAGTGGCGTGAAGGAATCAAGCAGCCAATCAGGCAGCTAAGAGAGCAGCATTATAGAGCAATGACCCAATAGGGATTGCTACTTTAGTTCCACAGACTAATTTGCCAGAAACACCTTCATATACTGAAGGTGAGACTCTTAAAGCTAAGAGTGAAGGCTTTCAAAAAAATCATATGGGGGTGGTTCAAAAATGAGGGACTCCTTTTTCTTCCTGAGAACCTCCAATGAAAGTTGGTTAACTTTTTACATACCACCACTCATTTAGGGAATAAGGCCCTCCAAAGACTACTAAATAGATCCTTCAGAGGAAGAGACCTCCAAATGACTATAAGGCACGTTGTCTTGTCTTGTCCCATTTGTCAATTAAACAATCTGCAGCAGCAGCAAAGAGCTTGAAGATCTCAGCTGGCCTGGGCCATCCAATGGCGTGGGACCTACCCAGGAGAAGACTGGCAGATGATTTCACTCAGATGTCTGTTTCTCAGAGGTATAAATAGCTACTAGTCATGATAGATACATTTGTAGGTGGATTGAAGTCTTTCCCAGTGGGACTAAGAAAGCTGTGGAGGTGATGAAAAAGCTGCCCCATGAAATCAATCTGAGATTTGGTCTGACCAGATCATTATAAAGTGACAGTGGGGCATCATTTACTTCTAAGGTCACGTCACCCAAGGGGTCTCTAAAGCATTGGGCATTATTTATTATCTCCATTGTGCCTGGAGGCCTCAGTCTTCAGAAAAAGTAGAAAGAGCCAAGTAATTCTTAAAATCAGTGATAAAAAAAAAGATAACTCAGGAGACCTCCTTGGGATAGAAGAAGGCTTTACCAATAGCTCTCGTCTGCACCCATATTGCCCCCAAGGAACAGGTTGGTCTTAGTCCTTATGAAATGCTATATGGAAGACCTTCTGTTTATGCAAATGACTTGTTCCTAGATCCACAGGCTCAGACCCTTTGGTCTTATCCCATGGACACTGGGCAATTCCAACACAACATATGCTTATGGGGTGTCAACCAGGACCCAAAAGATTCTAAAGGGCCACCACTATATGATCCCGGGACTCGAGTTCTAATTAAAGTCTGGAAAGATGGGTCCCCAAAGGCTCAACTCCAGCTGACATGGAAGGGTCACTACCCTGTAATACTTTTTACCTCCAAAGCAGTCAAGGTACCAGAACATAACTCCTGTATTCACTATTCACAAGTCAAGCCATGGAAGAAAACAGAAGAGGGCATTCAATACACCTCTGAGCCCCTGGGGTATCTCAGATACCTATTCAGAACTACAAATGAGGGCCGTTCTAATGAACACCCTCAAAATCAAGTAAGATTTCTCAGGACAGCTCTAAAGAGTCAACACAGTTTTACAGGGATTGTACTCCAAAATACACAGGAGATAAATCTCCTGATCCCTGAAAAAGGAGGGACCTGAGCCATCTTGAATGAAACATCTTGAATGAAAAAATATTCAGATCCTACAGACCTCAAAGAATGAGCTGGAGAGTTCTTGGGGTGGCTACAATCTCTCTTTGGGGGATCCTTCTCCTGGTGAGGGGGAATTTGGAGTTGGCTAATGCACCTACTAATCCTTGTTATTACATATTGATGCTGCTTATGATTGCTCCATGTATTATCAGTTGTCTTGTCTCTGCTCAGGTCAACAAGCTACAACATGCAGTGCCAGTTCAAAAAGGATATATAAAACTACAGCTGACTATGGAAAATATCACCCACCCTTAGATGGAAACTGCCATAAGGATTCTGAGGCTTCAGACTAGGAAGAGGGGGAAGCCTGGTGCTCCTCACTATTCCAGTTATGAAGGAAGTAGCCAGAGGGACCTTGACTCCCCTATTCCCAAAGACTCAGGCCTCCCATCTCTTGAGAGTGAAATGTTAGGTAGCTAGAATAGGAAAAAGGAGTCCAGAATTGTGGTGGCTAAAAGACAAAGAGGGGAAAAACCTTTGAAAATAGAACAAAGGAAGGTCCGAGGACCAGAATGAGATTTTCAGGTAAAACAAACAGGTCTCCTGGCTGGCCCAAGTTACACAGGACAGACTCAGGGCAAGGAGAAAAAACATATAAAAGAAGGAGACAAAATTGAACTGGGGGCTTCTCTTCTTTTTTGAGTCTTTTGGGTTGATTTGCCCTCATACCTTGCTTGCCAAATAAAACTGAGTTGTAACAAAGAACTTTAACACTGGTCCATCAGTCACTTCAAATTTTTGTAGCCACAAGACAAAACCAAGGAAATTACAAACTTCCCTAACAGATATATGTACAAAAACTCCAAATAATGTAGTTAATGATTCAATTACAATAGAAAGTCAACCATACATTCTGCATTTATTTAGAATTTCTGTTCCTCATTAAGTTCTGGGAACGTAAAAATAAATAAGACAGAATTTTATACCTCAAATATTTTACTGTTTTTTAATTTTTTTTGTATTAATTTAAAACTTTATTCTGTTTTACAATACTGTAATGGTTTTGCCATACATTGACATGAATCAGCCACAGGTGTACACGATCTCCCAATGCCAAAGCCCCCCTCCCACCTCCCACTCCACACCATCTCCCTGGATCATCCTGTACACCATCCCAAAGCATCCTGTATCCTGTATTGAACATAGACTGGCACTTCATTTCTTATATGATAGTATACATGTTTCAGTGCCATTCTCTCAAATCATCCCACCCTCTCCTTCTCCCTCAGAAGCCAAAAGTCCATTCTATACTTCTGTGTCTCTTATGTTGTCTCACTTACAGGGTCATCATTACTAAATTCCATATATATGTGTCAGTATACTGTATTGGTGTTTTTCATTCTGGCTAACTTCACTCTGTATAATCGGCTCCAGTTTCATCCATCTCATTAGAACTGAGTCAAATTTATTCTTTTTAAGGGCTGAGTAATACTCCATTGTGTATATGTACCACTGCTTTCTTATCCATTCATCTGCTGATGGACATCTAGGTTGTTTCCATGTCCTGGCTATTATAAACAGTACTGCGCTGAACATTGGGGTACATGTGTCTCTTTCAATTCTGGTTTCTTCGGTGAGTATACCCAGCAGTGGGACTGCTGGGTCATAAGGCAGTTCTATTTGCAATTTTTTTAAGGAATCTCCACACTGTTTTCCATAGTGGCTGTACTAGTTTGCATTCCCACCAACAGTGTAAGAGGGTTCCCTTTTCTCCCCTTCCTCTCCAGCATTTATTGCTTGTAGATTTTTGGATCGCAGCCATTCTGACTGGTGTGAAGTGGTACCTCACTGTGGTCTTGATTTGCATTTCTCTGATAATGAGTGATGTTGAGCATCTTTTCATGTGTTTGTTAGCCATCCGTATGTCTTCTTTGGAAAAGAAATTCAAATAAATGGAAAATTACATTAAAATATGGGAAAATGATCATGTTGATAGCTTACAGTGAACGATGTCAGATTGTGATCTCCAAAGAAGAAGATTTAGCTTTGGGACCAGGGACCGGCTTTGATCACTCAAGAGCTTTGTGTATCAGAGTTTTATTAAAGTGAAAAAAGGACAGAGGCAGCTTCACTCACTAGTCTTGTCAAAGCCTTATATACTTTTAGCAGACCCATTCCCAGCAAAATACATCTTAAATCAACAAGATTAGTCAGAACGTTCTTGTCTGGGGAGTGTGTAATTTCCTCAGTCCTGTCTTGCTGCAGCAAAAATTTGAAGTGGCAGACTAGTGTTATAGCTCATCTGGAGCTCAGAGTTTTATATGGCAAGCAAAGAAAAGTACACCCTCAAGGCCTGAGAGGAGGCTGGCAGAAAGGAGAGGCCTCAATCCGTCTTGGCTTCCTTCTTTTCTACATTTGATCTTAAATCAACAAGATTAGTCAGAACGTTCTTGTCTGGGGAGTGTGTAATTTCCTCAGTCCTGTCTTGCTGCAGCAAAAATTTGAAGTGGCAGACTAGTGTTATAGCTCATCTGGAGCTCAGAGTTTTATATGGCAAGCAAAGAAAAGTACACCCTCAAGGCCTGAGAGGAGGCTGGCAGAAAGGAGAGGCCTCAATCCGTCTTGGCTTCCTTCTTTTCTACATTTGTCTCCCCGTTCCCCACTCCTTGAACCTGCCCCATGCAAATTGGGCTTTTTTTTTTTTTTTCACCTGATGTTCTCACTCTGGTCTGTGGATTCCCTTGCTTCATCTTCACATGCTATTTCCTTTCTTTGTCTTTTAGCCACTGCTATTTTGGACTCCTTTTTCCTATGTTAACTACCTAACAGTTCTTGTTAAGCAGCAGCATATTCTTGAGCAAGATACATTGTTATATTCACTAAGACAAAGCAATGTAGAAAAAATGTTTGTCCTTTTCTTCTCCTTGAGAAACTCCAGACCCTTATCTCCTCCTCAGGGGCCCCAGACTTATCAACCTGCCTAGGAATTGACTCTCTAACAACACCCCCCCACACACATACACACATTTTCTTTTAGGAGAATTACGTTGCCAAGGAAAAGGGGCATCATTTTCATTCCATAAGTACTTCCTGCTGTTGAGGGGCATCAGTCCTAAATTATTGAGGCACCATATTCTCCTTACCCTCATATTGAGGATCTCTGATCCAGGGGCCCCAAGTAATAGTTGGAGGAGGCTGTGGCACTTGTAGGAGTTTGAACAACCATTTATAAACTAAAAATTTTCAGATGCTTAGAAATAAACTCCATTATACAGTTAAAAAGTTAAGGCAAAACAGTCATCAAACCAAGTTAATATGTAATCAAAATTAAAAGTCATGCTATGTCCATAGTTACATCAGTCCATCTTAGGACTGTTGTCACCAACCATATCAAGAAGAGGTGTCACGTACAATTGCTGTTGGTGAAGGTATTGGCAGAGTTGAAGAAAGTTCTTTCTTTGAAGCAGAAAAACCCACCATGTTAAGCCTTCATTTGATGAAGAGGAGAGTGCTCTGCAGACCCAGCAATTAGGCCAACTGTGGAGGTGGGTCAGGGGTCACCTCCTGGAGTTCTCATAATGTCTGTTGAAAATCTGAAAGGTGAGTTACATAGTTAATTCCAAGGCTTTAGGATCTATGACAATATCTGCTTGCAAAATGGTCTGCCACAGAGACAGTCCTTTTTTGGTGGGTGGGGGAGGGGGAAGTTTAATCCCTCATTAAAGACTGGGCAAGTTCCCCACCTGCAAGGAGATCCAACCAGTCAGTTCAAAAGGAAATCAGTCATGAATATTCACTGGAAGGACTGATGCTGTTGCTGAAGCTCCAATACTTTGGCCACCTGATGTGAAAAAGTTACTCATTGGAAAAGACCCTGATACTGGGAAAGATTGAAGGCAGTAGAAGAAGGGGATGACAGAGGATGAAATGGTTGGATGACATCACTGACTAGATGGACATGAGTTTGAGTAAGCTTCTGGAGTTGGTGATGGGCAGGGAAGCCTGGTGTGCTACAGTCCATGGGGTCGCAAAGAGTTAGACACAACTGAGTCACCTGAACTGTCTGAAGTTCCCCACAATCCACAATCTAAATGTGGCAATAGCCTGTAATGCCCAAGAATCCTCTCAGTTGTCTTAAAGCCATAGGTAGAAGATAATTTAATATAGATTTACCTCTAGAAAGCAACTTTCAGATCAGTGAGTGAAAAATACTTGGCTCTTTCAGGAATTTTAGACAATAAATTATAAGTATTATGTACCATGGGGTGTAAAGAAACCACAGCATCATTTCTTATTCATAAATTTTGAACTAGTTTCCATTTATCATTCAACTTTTTCCACACCCAAAATAAGCTTGTTGTATGGACTATTACAGGGAACTAATGGCCCCTGTTCTTTTAAATTTCCTATGATAGTTTTAACTCTTTTTTAACATCAGGCTCTAGTGTGTGCTGTTTTTGATGTAGAAATAGGTGAGGGTCTTTGAGCTTAAAAACAACTGGAACAGCATTCCAGCTGAACTGTGTTCAACCCACAGTCCCATCGGCCCACACTCTAGGAATTGCATTTGTTTACTTAAAATGAGCAGGTTCCGTATTTATGAAAACAGAGGCCAGCACCTTGTTCAGTATATTTCTCCCCAGAAGGGGTGAGAGAGACCCTGGTACAATCAGAAACTCATGTGAAAATAACACAGACTGCCAGTTGCAGCTTAGAGAATGACTGAAATAATAATAATATTGGGCTCATTCAGACAGCTCCTTTATGGCAGTAGATCGGGAGGAAAGAGGACAAGGGGCTTCAGTGAGCACAGAGAAAGTTGCTCTAGTGTCCAAAAGAAAATTGACCCGACATAGAGCTGGGGTGACTTAGATGCCTGAAGGCAATCCCACTTGAGATGCCCCTCCTTTACACAGTAATAACAAATCCATCCCTTTTCACCTGGGTCCCTCTGGACATTTTTCTCAGGCTGTTTCAGTAAAGGTCTAACAATCATTGTTGGGGCTTCAGTCTTTCACCTGGTTCTTTTTTATTTCTTTTTTTATTTCTCTTCCTCATATTCTCTACCATAATATACCATATGAGCCAGCTGTAACAGACTGATTGGTCCAAACTCCTGTTTTTGCAATGTACAGCAGACATCTGGAGCCAACTGAGCAAGAAATCTATCTTTTAAGATCATTTCTCCCTCTGTAATTTCAAGATCAATGTCGGTAAACTTGCAGAGAGCCTCCTGTAGCCTGTCTAGGAATTTACTAGAAGTTTTCTTCTCTCCCTATTCTATGTCAGCCAACTTATCATAAAGTCTTAGCACATGCTCACTTGAGTCCTACAAGAATACATCTGGCAAAATGGCTCTGCTATAGTAAGTTCTTGGCTCCCAGTAGGGAAGTGGGTTATTTTGTATTTCCTCTATCCCCTTGCCTTCAAGCTACTCATCTCCAAAAGTAGTAGCTTCCCCCAAAACTCGAGCTCCCAGTTCATGGGCCAACAACTGCACCAAAACATACATTATATCTCTCCAAGTAAGGTCATAAAGTAAAGTTAGTCCTGTAAAGTCTTATATATGTCTTATATATATATATATATAAGACTTTCTCCCTGCTATCTAGATGGGGGTGTAGTCAGACTTTACACTGAAGTTTTCCTTCCCTGGTCGGACTTAGTCTGTCCCTTACCAACACAGGCGCCTTACTATCCCTCCTGGTCCTACCACCAAGGAGTGGTGGAGATGCACCAGGGATAGGCTTGATGGCATCCACAACTGATTTCTAGTTCCTTACCACCAAGACCTTTGTTTGATTTTCCCTTTTCCTTTGATGCCACCTGGAGTGGAGCTGAGTAGTTTTCCTGGAATGTTTCCAAGCTAGGACTCCTAGGGGAAGCATTCATGTTCCTTGTGTCTATGCACATTCCTGAGTACAGTCCTGACCGCAGTAGAAACAGTTAGTCATAAAGGGATGATCAACAACCGAGATGTCCCTTCTGAGTGTCACCATACCAGTAAATGTGATACCAAAACAGTTTGTGAAGGGTTGGCCAGTGAGGAAAAAGTGATTTTTTTTGTTCTCAAACTACTAGTGCCAGTCCTTCCAGTTCATTTCCACAGATTCCACAGAAAGAATATCTAAGTTGAGAGAGAAACCACTGGAGAACTTTATTTGGTCCACTGAAAGCTATCATTACCAAAGGAAGAAGCCCATTGTACTTCCAATCTGACCAGATCCTGCAATTCCTGATCTGTGTCCTCAAAAACCTCATGGCCACCAGCAGTGCTTTTATCCCCATAGATCGGAGGCACAGCCCTGACAAAGACTCACTTTCAGGTTGCTGGCCCCTGAGGCAGGCAGCCAAGAGAGTGACCTCTAGCCTGAGATATGTGCCTGGGGCTAGATATCCCCCTCATTCCCAAACATGCTCCTCCCAGCAAGGCTGAGTTTCTCATGACTACCAAGCTTGAGGTCTAAGTAAAAGTACATAGTAACAGCATGGGTCACAAGTCTCTTGAAAGTCTGTAATCTGACAGATTAGGTTAGTAGTTCTAATTCCTGATGTAACTATGAAATGGTCAAAGAGACCAGGAAAAGCTGACTGAGAAAGGAAAGTTTGGTCCACATGTTTTGCCCATAGGCTTTCAATCACTCACACACACAGGCACAGCGTAGAGTTAGTAAGTAAAGTAGAAAGTGTGTATACTGCGAAAACAGAGAGGCTAGAGTCTGAGTATTCTTACCTTGTCCTGAAGCCCCCAAGATGATAGCTTATGGTGAATGATGTTAGATTCGTGATCTCTGAAGAAGATTTAGCTTCGGAATCAGGGGCCAGGCTTGATCACTCAAGAGCTTTTGTGTAACAGAGTTTTATTAAAGTGAAAAAGAGACAGAGGAAGCTTCTGGCATAGACATCAGAAGGGGGATGGAGAGTGCCCACACTCACTAGTCTTATCAAGGTCTTATATACTCTTACCAGACCCATTTCCACAACATCTTAAATGAACAAGATTAGTAAGAATGTTCTTGTTACAGAGAAACATATCCTCAAGCAAGATACATAGTTATATTGACTAAGACAAAGCAATGTAGGAAAAAAAAATGATTCTCCTTTTCTCCTTCTTGAGAACTCCAGACCCCTATCTCCTTGAAAGCTCCAGACTCCTCTCTCCTCCTTGGGGCCCCCAGATTTTTCAACTTGCCTAGGAACTGACTCTCTGAATATGATAACATGGAAACTTCTAGGTCAGCTGGGACAGTGAGATGAAACAGGAGGTAGTCAAAGAAGATTACCTTGAGGACATGGCATAGTATCTGTATAGGTTTCCCAGAGCAACTATCACAAATTATCAAAAAACAAAGGACAAAATAACAGAAATGCATTTCTCAGTTCTGGAGGTCAGAAATCCAAATTTGTCAAACCCTGTTGACAAATAGATGTCAACAGGGCCATGCTCCCTCTAAAGTATCCTCACCTCTTCCTACTTTTGGTTGCCTCCCAGGAGTTTTTGACTTGTACCTACATCACTCCAATCTCTTCTTTTATTTTCACATGGATTTCTTCCTTATATGTTTCCCTATGTGTTCTTTCCTCTTCTTACAAGGACATCAATCATTGGATTCAGCTTCCCTTTCAATTTAATTCATTGCATCTGCAAAGTCCGTATTTTCAAACAAGCCATATTCTGAGTTTCTGCTGCTACTGCTGCTGCTAAGTCGCTTCAGTAGTGTCCGACTCTGTGTGACCCCATAGATGGCAGCCTACCAGGCTCCCCCATCCCTGGGATTCTCCAGGCAAGAACACTGGAGTGGGTTGCCGTTTCCTTCTCCAATGCATGAAAGTGAAAAGTGAAAGTGAAGTCGCTCAGTCGTGTCCGACTCTTAGAGGACCCATGGACTGCAGCCTTCCAGGGTCCTCCATCCATGGGATTGTGCAGGCAAGAGTACTGGAGTGGGGTGCCATTGCCTTCTCTGTCTGAGTTTCTAGTGGATATTGATTTTGGGAAAACACTATTTGAATCACTCAGTTCAGTTCAGTTCAGTTGCTCAGTCATGTCTGACTCTTTGTGACCCCATGGACTGCAGCACTTCAGGCTTCCCTGTCCATCACCAACTCCTGGATCTTGTTCAAACTCATGTCCATCAAGTTGGTGATACCATCTCACCATCTCCCTCATCTCCTCCTGCCTTTAATCTACCCTAGCATCAGGGCCTTTTCCAATGAGTCAGCATCAGGTGGCCAAAGTATTGGAGTTTCAGCTTCAGCATCAGTCCTTCCAAAGAATATTCAGGACTGATTTCCTTTAGGATGGACTGGTTGGATCTCCTTGCAGTCCAAGGGACTCTCAAGAGTCTTCTCCAACACCACAGTTCAAAAACATCTATTCTTCAGCCCTTAGCTTTCTTTATAGTCCAACTCACATCCATACATGACTACTGGAAAAGACATATCCTTGACTAGATGGATCTTTGTTGACAAAGTGATGTCTCTGCTTTGTAATATACTGTCTATGTTTGAGTCTTTTGATTTCATGGCTGCAGTCATGATTTGCAATGATCTTAAGCTCAGATAAATTCGGTCACTGTTACCATTATTTCCATGTCTATTTCTTGAGATTGCTATCTCTCTTTTGGAGCTCTTGGATCTCCAGGCATGCCCATCTACTCTGAAAACAGGAGGTCAGGTCTAGTGTGGATACCAATAATCCTTTCAACATTTAAATATCACAGGTCCAAGAAAATAATTTTGCCTTCTAAAGTCATGGGTCTTCCTTATAGAAGTTAAGATACTGGTTTTAATTTCTCTCCAGGATAGAAGACAATTGGCTTTGGTTTAGCAGACAGAGGGTTGGTTTGTTTGTTTTTCCAAAACTTCATCTAACCTGTTTGTATCTGTGCCTTTCAAAAGGAGAAATAGCAAGATTCATGCCAATTTGCTCCTTATACCTTTTACAACAGCATTTGTCACAAAGGGAGCAAAGATACAAGTTGATGAATATGAATGAAGGTCTGCGGTGACTATTAAAAAGTGATAGAAAAAAGCTTCTGAGTTGCAATTGTTTTTCCTTCTACTCAACCTTTTTCAGCAGAAATTAATACTCTTTTCTCTCCTATTTCTAGAAAAGAGCCAGATTAGAGGTTTGTTTTTTCATTTTCAACAACATTGGAGACCAAGGCTTATATAATATGACTTGTTGAGTCTACTGAAAAGAACACTCTGTGGCCATGAGAATTTCCTCCAAAGATTTACTTGGGATTAGTGAGTTTTTCTGCTACTTTAACCTAAATTGTTGAGCACAACAAGCTACCAAACAAACTTTTCTGGAAAAACAAAACTACATTTCTCACTGCCTTCTCTTGCAAATTAATGACATATTTATAGATAAAGTAGCCTCTGATAAATTTATCATTTATCCCACTGGGGCTAAATGGCATGAACAAAGTTAGACTTTGTGTGTAAGGCAAAGAACCCCTGAGCAGAAAACATGTCTTCTCAGCAGATTTTTTTTGTCCTTTGCTTTATGAAGTAATTTACAAATTTTAGTTCAACCTATATTACCCCTATTTAGATGGGTTTATTTCCATTTCTGATTTTTCAATAGTTGTGAACAAGCCAAAGTAAGGGAAAAGTTAGAAAGTAAATTGTATTTACTTGTAGAAGAACTAGTATGCAGATAGTAAATAACAGCTAGTTTATTTGAATATAAAACACAGTTAAATCAACCAACTTGGTAAAACAGAATTTTAAGTGGAACATTCTTCAACTGATATACTAAAATTGCTATAAGAGAGACTATATATTTTTAAAGGAATATCATCATATTCTCATATTTGTATGTATTTGTATATGTTTTGATCAAGTACTTGATCAAAACAGTTGTTTAATAAGTTGCTTAATAAGT